>JAJIBD010013081.1:0-31937 GCA_021461705.1 Cryptotis parvus | reverse complement strand
CGGACTATGCAGTGCTGGGGAATAGATGCAGGCTTCATACGAGGGAAGAATGAGCTCAGTCTTTGAGCTATCTCCCTGGTGTTTTATATTTTATTATTGACATTAATTATTATTATCATTTATCACTGTCCTGTTTTTGTGTGTGTAATGATTCTGGGGATCAAGTCTAGACCTCACACTTGCAAGGCAAGTACTTTACTGCTGAGTTCCATCTGCTCCCCTGCTTTGTTTTTTGTTTTTTTTTTTTTTTTTTTTGGGTGGTGGTATGGGATATGGATGAGGGTTTGAGTTATGCTGGGCTGTGCTCAGGGCTTACTCCTGACTTTGTGTTCAGCAGTCACTCATGGGGTGCTTGAATAACCATCTGTGGTACTGGGGATTGAGCTAGTGTCAGCTGTATATAAGGCAAGTGCCTTACCCTGCACTACTCTTCAGACTGCTCTGGTTTGTTATATATGCATTCATCTATCTATCATCTATCTATCTATCTATCTATCTATCTATCTATCTATCTATCTATCTATCTATCTATCATCTATCTATCTATCTATCTATCTATCTATCTATCTATCATCTATCTATCTATCTATCTATCTATCTATCTATCTATCTATCTATCTATCTATCATCTATCTATCTATCTATCTATCTATCTATCTATCTATCTATCTATCTATCTATCTACACATATATATTTTTTGGCTGGGGGCCACACCTGGTGGTGCTCAGGAGTTACTCTGAGCACCTATTCCTGTGCTCTGAGCAACTATTCCTGCACTCAGGAATTACTCCTGGTGGTGCTCAGAATATCATATGGGATGTCAGGGTTGAACCTGGGTTGACCGAATACAAGGCAAGTGCCCTACCCACTGTACTATCTCTCTGGCCCTCAAATATACTCTGAAAGGTAGGAAAAACAATAAGCATAAAGAATGGGTATTTTAAAAATTCTTTATAAATTTGAGAATATGGAAAAAAACTACTTGTCCAGGATAGGGAGTATACATAATAACATATATACTGACCTGTTGATTCAGTCATTTAGAACGTACATAAAAATCACGTGTAAATGTGTAAGGATTACTGAGAATCACAGAAGATGATATCAGGGTAGTTAGATTTTTTAATTTTTTTTTTGCTTTTGGGTCACACCCAGCAGAGTGCAGGCTCTGCACTCATAAATTACTCTTGGTGGTGCTTGGGGGACCATATAGGATGCTGGGGATCGAACTCAGATCAGCTGCATGCAAGGCAAACGCCTTACCAGCTATGCTATTGCTCCGGCCCCCAGGGTAGTTAGATTTTCATGGGTATTCTTTAAAAGGGTCATTATTTTAGTTATTCTAAAAAAAATTTAAATTCACTTAGAAACCATTTTTGTTTTAAAACTATGCTTATAAATTTGTTGTTGGTTTTGTTTTGGGGGCCACATTCCGTGGAGCTCAGGGATCAGTCCTGGTGGGCTCAGGGGACCATCTGCAGTGCTGGATATCTAACCACGTTGGCCGCATGCAAGGCAAGCATCCTGCACTCTGTACGGTCACTCTGGCTCAGACTTATAGAAAGCTTTGCAAACATCTCATATGCAGCTTATAGATATGAAGAGTATAATAAAATAATTCATTTTTCAAATACAACAGCAAATTTTGAGTCAAAAGACCTGGGCTTGAATTTGCATGCTTCCTTTTTAAAATTTTTTTACTTTGACTTGTTACTTAATTTCTCTGAACTTCACTTTATAATTCTTACTTCCAGTGAACTTTAGTTAGCCAACTCTGGTGCCTAATAGCCTTCACATCTCATTTAAGGGGATATATGTATGTATATATATATATATATACATATATATGTGTGTGTGTGTGTATGTATACAGAGAGAGACACTAGAACACATTTGCAAAAGTCAATCTAGAAACATAGATGCATTAGGGGCCAGAGCGATAGCCCAGCGGGTAGGGCAGTTGCCTTGCACCAGGCAGCCCATGCCGGCCTGGGTTCGATCCCCGGCATCCCATATGGTCCCCTGAGCACCACCAGGAGTAATTCCTGAGTGCAGAGCCAGGAGAAACCCCCTGAGCATTGCCGGTGTGACCCAAAAAAGAAAAAAAAAGAAGCATAGATGCACTAAAAGATATAAATTTATTAAAAACATTTTGTTTGTTTTTCGGGCATACCCAGCAGTGCTCAGGGGTTACTCCTGGCTTTGCACCCGGAATTATTCCTGGACGATGTTCAGGGGACCATCTGGAATGCTGGGGATTGAATCTGGATTGTCTGTGTGCAAGGCAAATAATGTACCAGGTGTACTATTGCTCTACCCCTAATTGTTTTTCTTTGATGGAGGGCACACCTGGCTGTATTTAGGGCTTAATTGTGGCTAAGAACATTGAATCTGGGGACAGAGTGATAGCACAGTGGGTAGGGCGATTGCCTTGCATGTGGCCCACCCAGGTTCAATCCCCAGCATCCCATATATGGTCCCCAGCACTGCTAGGAGTAATTCCTGAGTGAAGAGCCAGGAGTAACTCCTGAGCATTGCTGAGTGTGACCCCAAAAGCAACAATAACAACAACATGGAATCTATAATCGTTCCTTGTGACTTCAAATTTCAGCATTGTCATAAGAGCTGGATATCTTTAGGCAAGGCAGCTTTTATAATTTCTTCACATGTCCATGTAGTAGAACAGTAGAACTCATTGTATTTGGTGTGAGGCCTGTGGCAGTGTTCCTGTGCAGTGAGAGCCTATTGGATGTTGTCAGTCATTCTACTGAATCTGGTATATGTTGGAGATGTTGGACAATGAAACAGATGTAGGCCTTGCATTTTCCTTTTTTTTTTTTTTTGCTTTTTTGGGGTCACACCCGGCAATGCTCAGATGTTACTCCTGGCTCTTCACTCAGGAATTACTCCTGGTGGTGCTCAGGGGACCATATGGAATCCCGGGATCGAACCTGGGTTGGCTGAGTGCAAGGCAAACGCCCTACCTACTGTGCTATCGCCCGGCCCCAGGCCTTGCATTTTTTATTTCCTTTTCTTTCATTTTGGGGCCACACCCACGGTGCTCAGGCCTACTCCTGGCTCTTTGCTTAGGGATCACTCCTGATAGTGTTCATAAGGGTGCTTGGGCTTGAACCAAGTTGACTGTGTACAAGGTAAGCTCCTTGGTGCTGGTACTAGCTCTCTGAGGCTTGTATTCTTGTGAACTGTTCTGTGTAGAGGGAGAACCAGAACTGCTTTACTTAGGTTTTTATTCTCTGTTCCTTCCCTGTGTTGGTGTTTTGATGCCTACACACACTTGGTTGTGGAACTTGCTGGGAGCAGCAGGTTGACTGCAATGCT
Organism: Cryptotis parvus; assembly: GCA_021461705.1. NCBI lineage: Eukaryota > Metazoa > Chordata > Mammalia > Eulipotyphla > Soricidae > Cryptotis > Cryptotis parvus. Next base: position 28,598 of record JAJIBD010013081.1, on the reverse strand, counting down.
CATACCCTCAGCTGTTGTGTTGGCTGCGGGCTGCACATATGGAGCCCTCCAGCTACATATATCTTGCCAGCATATGCTGAGGTTGAGGTGCTGATGCATGTGCTTGCTGGGGCATTCTATGGGCTCTTAAGTGCAAAGTGTTGCTCCAGCCCATTGCATGAAATTGCTTGTAGAACTGGGGTTCACAGACACAGACAGCAGAGCTCCCGGGCACATATGTGTTGCTTGCGACCTCAGAGCTAGAGATGGTATGACGAATAAAGCACTTGTTTGGCACATGACATACCAGGTTTGATCCGTGGCATCCCATACAGTCTCCTGAGAACCTCTAGGAGTGATTGCTGAGCACAGAACCAGGAGTAACCCCTGAGCATTTTGTTTCTGGGTATGAATCGGAAACAAAAACCCAAGATAACAGAAAAGAAGAAGGCTCTGACTCATAGCTTGCAAGCTGGGGCGTTAGCCCTTTGCCCAGCTTTATCACTTAATCAACAACTTTTTTTTTTTTTTTTGGTTTTTAGGTTGCACCCAACAATGCTTCTGGCATTGCACTTAGGAATTACTTCTGGTGGTGTTTGGGGGCCATATGGGATGCCCAAGATCAAACCCAGATTGGCTATGTGCAAGGCAAACACCCTACCCACTGTACTATCACTCCTGTCCTAATTAATTACTTTTGGGCTGCCATTCAGAACTGTTTTGTATTCCAGAAGGGACACCTCTCGGGTTTTTGTTGTTTTTAAATCAGGGGTTTTAAATGTGCTGTTTTCTCTTCAGAAACCTCATTTTCTCTAATAGAAAGTGTGAATTAAAAAAAGCTGAGGTAAGGAGCATGGATTTATATGAGGATCACTGGAGCTGGACTGAGGAGATGAGAGTGAGGGAGGGGTGGTGTGGAGATAAATTTTGTAGAGTTGTTGGAGGTAATACCGATTCAATAGGCAGGTCAGGGCTTGATCTCTGCAAGAGTACGAGGAAGACCCTTGAAGGCTTTTCATACAGGATAGTACAATGCAGTTTTTTATTTTTGTAGAGGTGGTGGTGTGTGTCGGGGATGGTGCACACTCAGCAGTGCTCAGGGCTGATTCCTGCCTCTGCTCTCAGGGATCACTTCTGGGGGGCTCTCAGAGAGCATTTGTGGTGCAGGGGGTTGAAGCCGCTTGACCGCCGGCAAGGCAAGCACCTTATCAGTTGTACTATTTCTCAGCCCTGTATGCATTTTGATTTTAAAAGGTCCTGTGCCTGCCTTGTGACTGATTGATGGAACAGGCCAAGAACATTATTGAATCTTGCACTAGGTAACTGTAGAGAAACTGAGAAGGTTTTTGAATCTAGAGCTTATAAATTTCATTGTTACAGGATTTAAGGATTTGAGGGAGAGGGTTAGGGATGAATTAACATCCTCTGTTTCAACTTCTCATTCTGAGCCTAAATCCTCAACTCAGGTGGATGCTGTTAGTGCTTCTGTAGTATAGACTCAAAACTCATTGAATTTTAGGACATCTGTTGTATGTTTGTTTGTTTTGAGGGCAGGCAATTTGGACCACACCCAGCAGAGCTCAGGGGCTACTTCTCCCTCTTCTCTCAGGGGTTCCTTCCAGCAGTGCACAGGGAACCACAGGTGGTAACAAGGATCAAATTTGAGTTGGATTGAACTCTCTCCCCACCCTGTTGTTTTTTGTTTATTCTCTCCCTTTCTGCCTTGCTGTGCCTGCAGGTCAAACAATCCTGACCAGGGCTTGCTGTCTTGCTGTGGTATTGCGTTGGGGTTCACATCAGATTGGAGTGCTCACACCTTCAGGCTTGGTGCTCTCTGAGGGTTACGGCCTGCAGTTCTGATGCTTGCCAGGGGTGCTCCTGCTCGTGGTGCACACTGGGGTCACACCTACTTGTGCTCCCACAGACTGCCTACAGCAGGGGATCACAGACCACACTGAACACATCCCTGGCAGGCCTCTGCACTATTTCTCTGCTACATGTCACCCGGCACTGTAGTTTACTATGACTGGTATGTTTTCTTTTTGTTAATACATTCACTACATTTTTAAATAGAAGGCGCTCCTAGCTATTCTTTGCTCTGCAGTGGGGGCCTGATGGTTTGGTGCTCAGCTGGCAGCACAGTGCTTGACTCTCACAGTGACCAGAAGCCAGCAGGGCACACTTGTGGTGCTCCGGGGTCCAGAGCCTACACCTGGCAGTGGCAAGGTGGACAGAATGGTGGAAGGAATCACAGTTTGAACTCAGGGTCATGGTACCTCCTCTTTCCCTTTCACGTTAGAACATACTGAGCTAGAGAGATAGTACAGGTGGTAAGTACTCGCTTTATTTTATTTTATTTTATTTTGCTTTTTGGGTCACACCCGCAATGCTCAGGGGTTTCTCCTGGCTCTGCACTCAGGAATAACTCCTGGCGGTGCTTGGGGACCATATGGGATGCCGGGATCGAACCCGGCCAGCATGGGGCCGGCGCAAGGCAAACGCCCTACCCGCTGGGCTATCTCTCCGGCCCCAACGCTTTATTTTATTTAAAAAAATTTTTTTATTATACTACAGTGAAACATAGAATTACAAAGGTGTTCATAATTGGTTCTTGGTAATGCAGTATTATTATTGTATTACCAAGCACCCATCCCTCCACCAGTGCCCTATTCCCACCACCAGTGTACCCACACACCCCCGTCCACCCCTATGCTGCCTCAATAGCAGGTACCCCCTTTCCTCTCTCTCTGTCTCTGCATCTCTCTCCCTCTTCTTTTTACACATTGCGGCTAGCCCTGCAGATATTTAGAGTTTATCATTTAAGTCTCTGTGTATATTCACTAGTGAGTTCTAGGAGTATGTGGCGACTTTGACTGCAGCCCTGGTTTGATTCTTGACCCTGCATGTGGTCCCTTAGCATGGAACCAAAAGTAAACCTAGAGTTCCACTGAGTGTGGCCCCAAAACAGAACAATTTATTGGTAGTAGATGATCAATGGGCATTTGATAACTGATCATACAAATTAGCATAAAGCTGGAAGGGAGTGAATACTGTAAATATTTTTTCCTGCCCAGCCCCCCAGTGTATTTTGGTGACATATTTCTGAATCAAGTTATTTATAAAAAATAATTTTTAGGGACCGGATCGATGGTCCAGCAGGTGGGGCATTTGCCTTGCACGCGGCCGACCCATGCTGGCCTGGGTTCGATCCCTGGCATCCCCTATGGTCCCCGGAGCACCGCCAAGAGTAATTCCTGAGTGCAGAATTCGAGAAATCCCTGAGCATCGCCAGGTGTGACCCCCAAAAAGCAAAAAAAATAATAATAATTTTTAGTGGGCCAGAGCTATAGTGCAGTGGGTAGGTCAGAGTGCTTGCCTTGCACATGGCTGACCTGGGTTGGATCCCAGCCCTTCTGAACAGTACCAGAAGTGATGTTAGCACAGAACCAGAAGTAAGTCCTGGGCACTGCAGGGTGTGGCAAATTATTTTTGTTGTTTGTTTAAAAAGCTACTATCCTCCATAATAACAAAAGGAAAAAGTGCTAGACTTGGGCTCTGCCCTCAGGAATTACTCCTGGTCTTGCTCAGGGGAACCATATGAGATGCAAGGAATCGGACCCTGGTCAGCTGTGTGCAAGGTAAGCGCCCTATCTCTCTGGCCCTCAGAAATAGACTTGACTTTGTTTAAAACCATCTAATTCTGGAGGGCATTTTGTTATTTTTCTTTGTTGTGTATTTTAAATAGCTTTGGAGGTAAGCATTCCTCCTGGGGCTTATTATTTTATCTTAATTTCTTTTTTTGTTTTGGGCTACACCCTGTGATACTCAGGGGTTATTCTTGACTCTACACTTAGGAATTAGTTCTGGTAGTGCTCAGAGAATCATATGGAATGTTGAGGATTGAACGTAGGTTGGTAGGCAGTGTGCAGGTCAAACACTGTACCCACTGTACTGCCTCTCTGGACCCCTTATTTTAATTTCTATATACAGCATATTGAGCACCTAATTAAAATTTAAATATGTATGTAGACCCCTTAGATTTAGGATAAACTCACGTATACTTTTTTCGTTCTTAAAAAAATGCCCTCTTTAGGAGGGGACTTGGGAGAGGGAGAAGAAATATAATAAATAAAAACTTGTCTATAGGAACTTATGCAATAACATTTTATGCCTAAAGCATAAATATTAACATTATAAGTTATGTTACCTCAATATAAAAATCATGAGGATATGATGAAAAACTTAATGCCAATAAAAATATAAGTCATGAGGATATGATGAAAAACTGCATGCCAATAAAAATAAAAATTTCTGATGCAGACAGAAAAGTTGATAAGCTAGCATAAAAATAGAAAATCTAAATTTTTATTGAAAAATAAGTAAAATATCTAGGCAAATGACTTTAATTTGGTTATGACAGTTTCCTTGGTATTTATCATTCTTTTAAAATTGAAATTCTTTTCTGTGGTTTAATCAATGTTTTATGTGGTTTTATTTTAAATTGGTATGATAGTTTTTAGTTCTAGCATTTCCAGTGCAAAAAACAAATACAATGTCAAGTTGTTGACTTTTGTGTTGTTTATCATAGAATTAAAGAGAAAAGGAATTACTATATAATTATGTAACTAGATTTTAACAACTTAAAGGCATTTTATTATATTGGTATAATAGTAAAATTATTATTTTTTCTTTCATAATAAGTTTTTTTCATAATAAGTTATGCTGTTATGTTCTTTGTGACCTGCTATAGTAGGGGCAGCTAAAAATAATGTAAAAATGGGGTGGAGAAATAGTATAGGGGAGGCACTTGTCTTGTATGAAGGCCAACCTGGGTTCAATCAATCCCTGTACCACATATGGTCTCCCAAATGTACCAGAAGTGATCACTGAACGTAGAGCAAAGAATAAGCCCTGAGCATCACCGGATGTGGCCCCCAAACAAAAAAATCAAAACAAAATTAAAAGGAATATATTTTTAAAGGAGTAAGAAGCAAAAGTTTTATTAATAGTTTTGTTTGGTTTTGCTTGGGGACACCCCCGGCAGTGCTCAGGGCTTATTCCTCTTGGCTCAGGGCTCAGAGATTACTCCTGGTAGTGCTCAGGGAACCATATGTAGTGCCAGGGTTTGAACTAGGGTTGGCTGCATGCAAGGAAAATGCCCTACCTGCTGTATTATTACTCTGTCCCACAAGTTTTATTTCATTTATTTATTTTAAATTTTATTATACCACTGTGAGATATACAGTTACAAAGCTGTTCATGATTGGATTTCAGTCATACATGTTTCAGAATCCATCCCTCCACCAGTGCACATTTCCCACCACCAATGTTCCCTCCCCTTCTCCAGATGCCTCTATGGCAGGCACTTTTCCACTTTTCCTCTTATTCTCTCTCTGTCTCTGTCTCTGTTTCTGTCTGTCTATCTGTCTGCCTGTCTCCCCCCCGTTCCTCCTTTCCTCCCTCCCTCCCTCCCCCTCCCTCCCTCCCTCCCTCCCTCCCTCCCTCTCTCTCTCTCTCTCTCTCTCTCTTTCTCTCTGTCTCGCTTCTTTTACCTATCTCACAAGTTTAATTAACAGTAAAGAATGATAATTTAGGGCCAGAGTGATAGTACAGTGGGTAGGACATTTGCTTTGCACACAACCAGTCCCCCGGCATCCCACGTGGTTCCCTGAGCACTGCCAGGAGTAATTTCTGAGAGCAGAGCCAGGAGTAAGTCCTGAGCATGGCCGAGTGTGACTCAAAAAGATAAAAAAAGAAAAAGATAGCTTACAGATTTTTCTTCATACAGATGGGAAACACGAACTGAGTAGTTATCTTTTTTCAAAAGGTTACAGAGCAAGTGAGTGATTTCTCTGACTTACGAAAGATGTTAATAAAGCCATTTTTACTGAAGCCCTTATGTTCGATTGTCTTAGTTTTTAACCAAAAGTCTTTATGTTATTGCAGCAACACCTGTGGCTGTCAGCATTTATTCAGCTGTCATATCTCCATGGTTGCCTCCTCTTGGTTATGACAAGACACTTTGCAGACTTGACCTGGGTTTTGTTTTATTGGTTTGCTTGTTTGGTTGGTTGGTTTGGGTGCCCAGATGGTGTTTGGGGAGAGCTATCCTCAGGGGTTCATGTGGGGATTGACTCCCAAGGTCTCTGACTGTCTCTTTGGCCTGGATTCCATTTTTTTTTTGATGACTGCATTGGCAGTCTTGACACTTAGAAGTAATCTGGTTTATAAATGCCCCACCATTGGAATTTGAATGCTGTTTTTCTTGTGATTGGCTCAAGAGAATTTTTTGGGGGAGATTACAGATGTAAAGTGCCATGTAATTGTTTTCTTATATTAGAGGTATAGAAAGTAAATATAATTTATATAACTTCTTTATTCTGGTTTGTCCATTTGCTATAACCTCATCACCTAACTTTCCCCTGTTCCGCTTTTACAGGCTCTTCCACTGATAAGGGCACTTGCCCCAGTTCTAGAGTCAGAATGATTTCTCCAGAGTCCTGGTTTCTTTGATTAGAAATTGATTTTCCAAAGAAAGATCTGTGAGCTGGATGTACATGCTGGGTGTTGTTTAAAGAAGCTTCCTGCTGACAAAACAAGGAAATGTATGGGGCATACTAGCCTCTTAATACACAAATCTATAAAGATTTTTTAATATGGAACCATTAACACCTAGGATAAATTGTACAGTAGTTTATATAATATTTCCAACTCTAATCCTCTATTATAGGGATCTGTCTCTCTGTGTCTCTGTCTCTGTGTCTCTGGCTGTCTGTCTCTCTCTCGGGGTCACACTTCGTGGTGGTCAGGTATTATTCCTGGTGGGACTAGGGGACATGATATGCAGTGCTGGGGATCAAACTGGGGTTGGCTGAGTGCAGAGCAAGTGCCCACTGAACTGTCTCGTGCTACAAAGATCGTTCAGACTATTTCTTGCTTGTCAGTAAATTAAGTCCCTCCCAGACATGGAGGTCTGATTTCCACCCTACTAGGTCCTGTTACTTTCACGTTCAGTGACACTGTTCCGTAGAGCAGAATGGTTGGTGTGCACCCTGGAGAAGCAGTGTTACAGCACACAGTACTGCTGAGCCTTCGTCACTCCCAGAGCCTCCTCATCCCACACTTACACAGGGCTGCCTCTTTGCTGCCTCTCTCTCAGCCTGCTCGCCCTTTGACGACACTGTTCCTTTTTTTTTTTTTTTTTTTTGCTTTTTGGGTCACACCCGGTGATGCTCAGGGTTATTCCTGGCTCTTCCCTCAGGAATTACTCCTGGTGGTGCTCAGGTGACTATATGGGATGCTGAGGATCGAACCCCGGTTGGCTGCATGCAAGGCAAATATCCTACCCGCTGTACTATCACTGCAGCCTGATTATTGCATTTTTATAATCTACTTTATTTCTTTCATCACAGATTGTATTTCATACTGAGACTGTCTTAAACCTCACAAATGATTTTCTTTTAAATTTGCATATATTGAAAGTTTACCCTTTGTGCTTATAAATTTTTATGGATTTTAATTTTCTTTTAACTTCAGCTATTTCAATCAGTGAGTCTTTATTTGTGGTTCCTTAGTGCCCTGTTCTTACATATCTTTCATAGGCTTTGGCGTCGCCTTTGATGAGGTCTCTGAACCCACCTGGCCAAGTGGTTCAAGCACAGTCGGGCCTAAGCCTGCAGGCGTGTTTGCAACTTGCAGTGCTTTGGAACCTCCCAGGCTACCTAGTGCTTCTTGGGGCCTCCAGGGTTATACCTGGTGGTGTTGGGTGGGGGGGCAGCATTCATGGCAGGGGTTCAGACTTGGGCCCTACATCATCTTGACTGCTGAGATCTCTCCAACCCGGACTTATAATTATTGGTGATGGTTGGGGGTTGTTGAACCACACCTGGTATTGCTCAGGGCTTACCTATGGTCTCTTCCTCAAGAGACCATGTAGGGTGACAGGGATCAAACCTGGGTTTGATGCATGCCAGCCAAGTTCCCTACCAGCTGCACTATCTCTCTAGCTCCCCTGCTTGCTATTGGGGCGGGATGAGGTGGTTAGGTCACACTCAGTGGCGCTCAGGACTTACTCCTGGCTCTTCACTCAGGGATCATTTGTGGTGGGGTTCAGGGCACCAAATTATAATTATTATCAGCATTCAGTGTAGGGGTTTAAATTTAGGTCCTGGGTTATCCCTGACTGCTGAGCCATCTCTCTTTCTTGAGTTTGTAATTATTATTTAAATTTACATGAGTGGAGTCCATACCTTGTGGTGTTCAGGGAACCATATGGGATTCCAGGAATCAAATCTCGGTCAGCCACCTGCAAGGCATGCTCCTTACCTGCTGTATTATCTCTTTGGTAACTCAATAATTTTGAAAAAATTGAAAGATTTAATGGAAAAAAAAACACTGTATAGGAATAGCCAATAGGGAGCTGAGAACTATAATACACTTTCTTAAACACCATAAAAATATAGTTGACAAACATTATCTATTATTGCATGCTGTTTCTAGACTTGAAGATTCTTTCATCAGAAAAAAAAAACCTTTCTATATAATTTAAAAGATTTTAGAATCTGTTAAGACAGAATCCTAACCTGTTCATTTTTAAGCCACAGTCATTTTATTTGCTTTAAAATGTGAGGATATATTTTTTGGGGGGCTACATGTACATCTGGTGGTGCTCAAGGGTCACCCCTGGAGCTTCACTAAAGAATTTCTCCTGTATGTGTTTGGGGGACATCAGGGATTGAACCCAGGTTGGCACATGCAAGGCAAGTACTCTACCTACTGTACTATCTTTCTGGCCAGCCCTTAAAATGTGAACAACAAAAGCTGTGGGACACACACATGTTTAGTGAGAAAAAGTCTTATATTACTTTCAAAATAATCTTGAAAGCTTTAATTCTTTATAAAATTGAGAAAAATGACAAATCCATGAGAAAGAGAAGGGGATAGTAGAAAAACTGATTTAACAAAATTAAAGAAATAAAGGAATAGATTTGACATAGAAACCCAAAACCCCATTTTGGGTTTCTTTGGGGAGGAGAGGTGGCAGGGGATGCTCCCGTGATTCTTGGCCTGTCTGCCAGGGGGTCAGTGCGGGGCTGAGGATGCAGGTTGCTCAGGCCCACCTTGGTCCTTCTCTGTGGCCATCAGGGCTGTAGCTAGAGGAGCTGTGCCCTGTGATGCTTGGGGGCCGCCTGGTCAGAGATCAAATCAGGATCAGCAGCATACGAGGCGCGCTCTTGCCTCTGTAAATCACTCCCTAACTTTTGTGTTTGTTAACCACTTACCCCCAAACCTAGCACCATCATTAACACTTCTTTTCTCACAGTAGTTCTAGATGTAGCTTTACTGGCCCATTTTGGAGTAGAGTCACGTGGCAATAGGAAAACTCAGGTCCTTTCTGGTTGTTGTTGAATTCCTGAGGTCTCGTCACGTTTTTATTTGCTTGTGTTTTGGTGTCCTAAAATAAGGCTAGATTAACATTGACGTTAGCCCTCTGCCCCCTACTAGGATTCGTATCTCTCCTGTATGCAGATCGTATTTACCTGCTTCTAAGGCGTAACAGTATGGTAGCCTATTATCTGAAAGTCCAGAATATTAGCTAAATTAAGCCCCATACGGATGAGGTTTCTCGACTGAATTACTTGACTTGCTTAGTGCAATTTAAGTGTATAGAACTGCACAATAAAGAGACAAGTCATTTATCATACTCCACCAAACATACAGTGGTAGGTTTGTTAAAGGATAATGTAATAGATACCTCTGATTAAAAAGGAAGCATGTAGGTATGTACAGAAGTCAGCGGACATAAGTTCTACCTGGACCAGTATGAGCTGGAGGCTTTGTCTGAAATCATCCCTTCTGTCAGCAAGTAACTTTAGGTAGCTTTGAGCTCTTCTTTGGACTCTTGAATTTACTTTTTGTTTGTTTGTTTTTGGGTCACACACGCAATGCTCAGGGGCTACTCCTGGTTCTCCACTCAGAAATTACTCTGGCAGTGCTGGGGGAACATATGGGATGCCAGGAATCGAAGAGAGTTTGGCCGCATGCAAGGCAAAAATCCTTCCCGCTGTACTATCACTCTGGCTCCTTGAATTTACCTTTGTTTCATCTTTTAATGGGTGATAGTACAGGATTTTAGCTAAAGCAGTTCTCTAAACCTGTTTCTTGCTGATAGAATTTTTTTGAAAATCCAAAGGACTTATCCTTTTATCCCTTTCAATCCAAGTTGGAAAGTTCTGCAAGTTTAGTTCTCTTAAAAATCTTTAAGGGTCCTCTTGGGATCTTCTTGACTACTAAACAAAAGTCATACACACAAACACACACACATATTTTTTACTTGGAAAGACAGTTTCCACCATTCTGTACCATGGACCTCTACTGAGATAGTATTAAGCTTTTTGTTTAAAACCCCTGTTTAAGCTCAAGGATCTAGAAGACACTCTTAAACTCTTCAGTGGTTCTTTTTCTAGTCTAAGACACCATACTTGAGCTCTGAGGACTTAACAAAGGATTTTGCAGCCAAATATTCTGCTTCTTTTTTTTTTTTTTTTTGGGTCACACCCAGCGATGCTCAGGGGTTACTCCTGGCTCTTCACTCAGGAATTACTCCTGGTGGTACTCGGGGACCATATGATGCCAGGGATTAAACCGTGGTTGGCCGTGTGCAAGGCAAACGCCCTACCTGCTGTGCTATCGCTCCGGCCCCTCTGCTTCTTATTTAAGCTGTTTTCCTGGCAGTATCCTAGATTAATTGTTTGCTCAGAAGCCTGACTATCCTTCCCTCTGTTCTTGGTTGGCTATGTGCAAGGCAAGCACCTTGCCCACTGTGCAAGGAGTGCCCCAGAAGCCATTTCTTAGTGTTTGTTGCCGTATGTAAAGGCAGAAAATATTCACAGTGTGCTATTTAATTCTTTCCTATAGAGCAGCATTTCTCTCCTAGGGGCCAGTATAATCCCAAGGATTGTCCAAGGGTGCCATGGGCGAAAATTGCCTAAGTAAAGGCTGTGTGTGTGTGTGTGTGTGTGTGTGTGTGTTGATGGTATTAGTCTAGGAGATCAACTAATTGAATGGTGGTTGAGGTGCACAGACTCGCAGAGACTCGCAGACATGGGGCAGAGCTGCTACTGGCTCTCCCCCGTGACCAGCCGCTCACGAGGCACCCGGGAGGGATGGTGGGTTCTAGCCCTGGCCCACCACCCCAGCAGAGCCTCGCAACAAGCCAGACGACCCCCCCCACTCCATGAGGGCCTCCATTTTCCACATCCGGACTTCTCTCTTGTCAGACCTCCACCCAGCAGATCAGCCTATCAGCGCCCAGCTCGCGCGGCTGCTTGCGCCGCGTGGTTCATCAATAAATGCTGGACTTAGAGATGCCTACAAGAATATGCTACCTGCACGGCAGAGCCTGGCAAGCTACCCGTGTTGTATTTGATATATATATGCCAAATACCAGTAACAATTATAGACCTCATTCCGAATGGATTGAGGCTCTTTATGTTCCTGGAGCAAGCAGATGCCTTGGGCTCTACTAGCATGAGACAGGACATATGGAGATGTTACTGGGGCCCGCTCGAGCAAATTGATGATGAACGGGAAGACAGTGAGGTGCACAGAACTGAGGCAAGGTTGAAGGGTGCCATGTTGGATAAGGGTTGAGAAATATTAGTTTAGAGAATCTTTTTTCTGTTGTATTTTGTCATGTCAGGTAAGAGAAAAAGCAGAGAGAATCTTAAGCATTCTCCCTCCCTCCCTCCTTCCCTCCCTCCCTCCCTCCCTCCCTCCCTCCCTCCCTCCCTCCTCCCTCCCTCCCTCCCTCCCTCCCTCCCTCCCTCCCTCCCTCCCTCCCTCCCTCCCTCCCTCCCTCCCTCCCTTCCTTCCTTCCTTCCTTCCTTCCTTCCTTCCTTCCTTCCTTCCTTCCTTCCTTCCTTCCTTCCTTCCTTCCTTCCTTCCTTCCTTTTTTTTTTTCTTTCTGCACCACAGATGGAACAAGGCATTTACTCCACCACTGAGCCACACGCCTTCCTTTTAAGAATTTTCTTGAACCACTCAGCTTACTAGGCCTGTTTGCTCCTTCCCTTGCTAAAGCAGAAATTCTGTTCCTTCAGGAAAGACTCCCCATTCATCATTTCCTGGCCGCCGCTTGTCTCTCAAACTGTGATCCACAGCCCACCCAAACTGTGTAATAGGAAAGCTCAGTTGTAGGCATTTACCTGTGGGAGGGTGTATTCATGGTTGTGTGCTTAGGAGTAGCTCCTGGCAACACTTAGGAGACTGTTTGTAGTGTTGGGTATCTAGCTGGGGCCAGCTACATGCAACATGCAAGGAAAGTTCCTTCTGTACTAGCTTTCTGGTCCTGAGAAGTTGGTTTTTTTTTTTTTTTTTTTTTGCTTTTTGGGACACACCCAGCAATGCTCAGGTGTTACTCCTGGTTCTGCACTCAGGAATTACTCCTGGCGGTGCTCGGGGGACCATATGGGATGCCGGGGATTGAACCCAGGCCGGCATGGGCCGGCCTCGTGCAAGGCAAACGCCCTACCCACTGGGCTATCGCTCTGGCCCCAGTTTTTTTTTTTAATGATAGTATCTCACTTTCAGATACTGTCATTCTTTATTTTCTATTTTATGATGGAAAAAACTATACACCAGAGCTGGAGTGATAGCACTGCAGGTAGGACGTTTGCCTTGCACATGGCCTATTGGGTTCGATCCTGGGCATCCCATATAGTCCCCTGAGTACCGCCAGGAGTAATTCCTGAGTGCAGAGCCAGGAGTAACCCCTAAGCATCACAGGGTGTGACCCAAAAAAAGCAAACAAACAAAACCCCACTGAAACAGTATTTTCACACAACTTATGAGGTTCAAGAACTTGGGTGCAATTCATTTGTTCTGGTGTGAACCCGGGTTCGGAGTTATTGTCAGGGTGTTGGGTCAGAAGATCTGCTTCTCAGTACTTGGTTTGTTTAGTGCTTCTCTGGCTGTTGCCTGGCGATGTCACTTTCTCATGACATGGGTTCTCAATAGGCTGCTTGAGTACCCTCATAGCATGGCAGCTGGGATCCCGAATTGGGGGTGGGTCGTGACACATGATCAGTCTTATATGAAGAGAAGTATGAAATCCAAGAGAGAGAAACCACTGGGAGCCTTTTGGAAATCGCTTGCCATATTCTTGTTTTTAAGAATTTCCTAATTATTGTGGCTGGAATGATAGTACAGCTAGTGGGGAACTTGCCTCTGAAGCAGCTAGCCTGGGTTCAATCCCAGCACCACATAGCAGCCCCGTCAGTTATGGCACGTGAGTGCAGAGCCAGAAGTAAGCATTGAGCACTTGTTGTGTGTCCCAAAACAAACAATAAAACAAAACAAACAACAACAAAAGGAATTTCAAAGTTTTAGGGGCTGGGGACATAAAATAACTCAGTGGTACAGCACTTGCCTTGCTCTGTGGTGCTCTGATTTCACTTCCTAGCACTGCAAAAATGATTTCATTTTTTGGTTTTGGGGCCATACCTGATAGTGCTCAGGGGACCATATGGATGCTAGGCACATGCCCTATGCCCTGTATGACTGCACTGGTCTCAGAAAAAAATGTTTCATATGCCAGGACTGGGGGATACCCAAAGGGCTGGAGTACTCTGCATGCATGAACCCCAACACTGCATGGTCCTTTGAGTGTAGTGCTAAGGAGCAGCCCCCGATGTTCCTACGTGTTGATCCCTCCGACTCCCCAGAATAGTATAAACCAGCTAGTACTTTTTAGTGCCTGCAGGTTCTAAGCCCTGTGGCAGAATGCTTTATATTATTCATTTGTTATTTATAGCCCTGTGGGGAAGTGCTACCCCAAATTATATCTTTAAGAGAACAAGTAACTTGTTCAGAAACTCCCAAGAAGAATCTAAATCTTCTTGGAAGTTTTGGGGAATCAAGGCTTTAGGTAAAAGAGTAATCTTAACCCCAAATTTTCATCCAGAATGTTCCTGCTCTGGGGATTAAATTAAGTAAGGACAGTTCATTCACCCACGTTCTTTTTCTTCAGATCAGTCAGTTGCATTAGCTCTTCTGGTCTTCTATAAAACTTTGCCTTCTTTAATATTTGTTAACCTACTGTTGGCTTGGAACTGGGAATGTTGGCCTTTAAGTAATCATGAGAACTGAACTCTCATAATTTGCAGCCTCTATCTTCAAACTAGAGAATTTCATCAACATCCTCAGTTTTCTTAGTAGAAGAGCTGTTCCTTCTTTTGTTCAAAGCTAATTTTCACATTTGGACTTATGGTTTAGTATATCCTAGATTTTTCAGTACCTTCATTAATTAAGGTCCACAAAAGCCCCCTTTTTTTTTTTTGTGGGTCACACCAGCGATGCTCAGGGGTTACTCCTGGCTCTGCACTCAGGAATCACTCCTGGCGGTGCTCGGGGGACCACATGGGATGCCGGGGATCGAACCCAGGCCAGCATGGGCCGGCTGCGTGCAAGGCAAACGCCCTACCCGCTGGACTATCGCTCGGGCCCCACAAAGCCCTTTTAAGCCTTTCTTTATTTTAGTTAAAATTATTAATACTTTAGGGCCGGAGTGATAGTCCAGCGGGTAGAGCACATGTGGCCGACCTGGGTTCGATCCCTGGCACCCCATATATTCCCCTGAGCACCACCAGGAGTAATTCCTGACTGCAGAACCAGGAGTAACCCTGAGCATTGCTGGGTGTGACCCAAAAAGAAAAAAAAAAATCCCAAAACCCCCAAAAAACAATTATTAATATTTTTAAAATTCTAGATATTCTTGAATGACAGATATAAAGCATGGGTTTTATATCCTTGAAGGATAATAACTGGGAGCCGGAGCGATAATACAGTTGGTAGAGAGCTTGCTTTGCACTTGGCCTACTGAGGTTCTGTTCCTGCCATCTCATGTGGTCCCTGAGCACTGAGTACTGCCAGGAATAATTGCTGAGTACAGAGCCAGGAGTAACCCTCAAGCATATTCAGTGTGTGACCATAAACAAATAAATAAATAAAAGGACAGACAATAACTTATTTTACTGTATCACTTGTATCTCTTGTCTTCCCGGTGTTCATTGATTTGCTTGAGTGGGCACCAGTAACATCTCCATACGTCCTGTCACATGCTAGTGTAGCCCAAGGGCATCTGGTCATTCCAGGAACACGAAGAGCCTCAAACCATTCCTTCAGGTCATGGGAATGAGGTCTATAATTGTTATCCGTTTTTGGCATATCAGATACAACACAAGTAGCTTGCCAGGCTTTGCCGTGTAGGTGGTACACTCTCAGTAGTAGGCTCTCATCTTGTGCATTTACTGATAAGCCTCAACAGGGAGAGATCAGCTTTTCCCTTGGGTGGAGCTCTGAGGAGCTGTGGAGTCCAGATGTTGAGAATGACTGACCTCATGGTGTGGAGGTTCCTCTGGCTTCTTGCTAGGCTCACTGGGATGGCTAGAACCAGGTTCTAAGCCATGGCTAGAACCTGCCTAGAACTGTATACAGTGTATAAATATGAAAGATCCTGGGAAGGACCTGGTCCTAATATCCAGTATTATTTAAGACTGTTGCGTGGCTGCTCTGTGGCCACGCACCGCAGTTGTGGGTCTGGAGTGATTCTCTTCCCAGGTTGCTGGCTGTGGTGGTTGGGAGCTCGCAGCCATGCCCGCTGACATGGAAGTGGAGGAATGGGAGGAAGAGCCCAAATCCCCACTCCAAGTTTGGCCAGCGTCCGCCCCCGCACGTGTGAGTGAACCCTTGAAGCTATGTTGTAATATGTATTTATGTAGTATGTATGTATTTTACTGTAGTGATTCAAACTTTTTTTTTTTTTTTGGGCCACACCTGGTGATTCTCAGGGGTTTCTCTTGGCTCTACACTCAGGAATCACTCCTAGCGTTGGCTCGGAGGACCATATGGGATGCCGGGGATTGAACCCGGGCCGGCATGGGCTGGCCATGTGCAAAGCAAACACCCTACCTGCTGGACTATCGCTCTGGCCCCCAATTTTTTAGTGAAGTAAAATGTTTTATATAAAGAAACTCACTTAGAGAAATGTTGAGGGTTGGGTACTTGCATTGTACAAGGCTGAACTGGGTTTGATCCCCAGCATCCCATATGTCTCCTGAGCCCACAAGAAGTAATCCCGGAGTGTAGAGCCAGCAGTAAACCCTGAGCACTGTTGGGTGTAGCACCAAGCAAACAAACAAAATAAGAATTCACTTGGAGAAATGTGAAGTGAGAGAAAGAGATACATGTTCAAGAGAGAACATAGGTTTCTCCGGGGTGGAAAAAGTCTAAAGTTTTTTTTGGCAGGCATACCTTGTGGTGCTTAGGCTTTATGCCTGGCTCTGTGCTCAGGGATCATTCCAGACGATGCTCAATGGACCAGTGCCGGGCATCAATCCTGAGTCGGCCACATGCAAGGTAAAAGCCTTCCTGCTGTACTATCTCTCTGGTCCACATCATTACTTAAGTGCAATGTGAATTGTATCATTTGTTTAATATCTGACTTTTCATTAAATGTCAGCTTATATATATTTCTGTTTTCAATGTCTATTGTATGTTAAGTTCCCAATTAGTTTTACTGAAGGATAGGGCAAATTGAAGACATGAAGCTACAAAGGGTAGGCATTTCCTAGAGAAGGAAAGTTGGGAGTTTATGGGTAGGGTTCCTTTTTTCTTTTTGGGTCATACCTGGCAATGCTCAGGGGTTACTCCTGTCTCTGCACTCAAGAATTATTACTGGGATGCTGGTGGGGGACCATATGGGATGCCGGGATTGAACCTGGGTGGGCTGTATGCAAAGTAAAATTGCCCTACTATCACTCTGCTGTACTATCACTCTGGCCCCTTATAATGATTATTAGCTAATGCATATGGCTCAAACTATAGACTGGACAGTGATTCCTTACACATTTTAATTGACTTAATCATTTACCAAAGTTATGAAGATGTGGCACGTCTGGAGATCTAGCACTGCAGGGAATGCACTTTCTTTCCTGCTGCCAAGCCCTGCTTTTATCCTTGGCATCCCACATGGTCCCCAGAGTGATTCCTGAGAGCAGAACCAGGAGTAAAGTCCCCTGAGTATTGCCGTTTGTTCCTCTTCCTCTGCCCCATAAAAATGTATATAACATGCAGCTTTCCAGTATGACCAGTAAAACATTATTTTAAGGTAAGAAACATTTTATAAGAGCAAGTGGAGCTTAGGGGGCCTTGCAGTGCTGGGAGCAAACGCGGGGCTTTGTACGTGCAGGATAAGTGCTTTGCTGCTTGAGCGATGCCCCAACCTTCATTTGGAATGTTTTTAAGCATTCATTTCAGTGATATTAAGCCTGTTGACTTTGGTCAAACATCATATCGGTCTTAGGAACTTTTCCATTGTGATGTTTTTCCATCAAAATTGTTGCCATTAGACCAGAGGCTTCCAGATGTATTTGGCATACCCCTTCTTTTCAGAAAAGTATCAGTAGGGGCCGGAGCGATAGCCCAGCGGGTAGGGCGTTTGCCTTGCACGCAGCCGGCCCATGCCGGCCTGGGTTCGATCCCCGGCATCCCATATGGTCCCCCGAGCACCGCCAGGAGTAATTCCTGAGTGCAGAGCCAGGAGTAACCCCTGAGCATTGCCGGGTGTGACCCAAAAAAAAAAAAAAAAAAAAACAAAAACAAGAAAAGAAAAGAAAAGTATCAGTCAGTGCCTCTCTGAAATCTACCTACTTTAAGTGAAAAAACAGAAGGTATTCCCCCCATCCATCACATTTTCCACCCCTCCTGCATCCCACCTCCGATCTAAGGCCATGATTCTGCCTCCTCCGGGAAGTAATGCCTGCTTTGGATAACACCTCCCCATCTTTCTCCTCTCTGTCACTCCTGGTGACAATCATTTTACTTCCTTCCTTTTTTCTTTTTTCTTTCTTTGTAGCGAGCACTCTCGCTACAAATTTTGAAGCATCCTTTATTTTCCCATATCTATTGCGGTATCACCATTTACAGTAGTATGTCTGATTGCTTTATGCTTACAAAGCTATTGCCCACCCCTGCCACCAGTGTCCATATGCGTCCACCACTATCCCCAAAGTAATTTATGCAGACCTTATAGAGTCCGTGCCCTAGCCACGCCTTTCTCTTTTTTTAAATTTTTTATTATACCACCGTGAGACATTCAATTACAAAGGTGTTCATAATTGGTTCTTGGTAATGCAGTATTCCAGCACCCATCCCTCCACCAGTGCCCCAGTTCCACCACCAATGTACCCCACTCACCCGCCCACTAGCCACGCCTTTCAGACCTTATTTCCTTCCATTCTGCCTCGATTGTTCTCAGTGCATCAAAAACTCTTGCTTTAGATAGTCACAGATTGGTTCTGCCCTGTCCTTCAGGTTGGCACAGATGCTGTTGTCAGTTGCTAATACAGGCCTTGCAGCCAGGCCCCATCATTCACCACAGCTGCATCCACCATACCTTATGTCCCATCTCCACTTAATTTTTTCCTGCACTGTTTGATGACATATTTTTATTGGCTGTGCATATGAGCAGTATATATCAAATAAACTAGCTGCAGGGAGGGAGAAGTTAGCGTCTGGTTGGTTAGTTGATTTGCTGCTGGGAATTGAACCCAGGATGTCACATGCCCGACAGGTGTTCTTCCACCAAGGGACATTTTTGGTGACTTTTGTCCATGGGGAGGAGCACACACTAGAAATTCCAGACTAGGCCACTGAATTTCCCTCCCTCTCAGGCTAGGACTCTGCTGAAGTTACTTGAAAGTAGAGGCTAGGGAGAGAGCACAAGCCATATAGCTTTTGTCTAACATACGCTGGGCCCTGAATTTGATCCCTGGTGTACTTGGGTGCTGAGCACTGCCTGCTATGGTCCTCATGGGTGCTGAGTACTGCCTGCTGTGGTCCTCATGGGTGCTGAGCACTGCCCGCTGTGGTCCTCATGGGTGCTGAGCACTGCCCACTGTGGTCCTCATGGGTACTGAGCACTGCCCACTGTGGTCCTCATGGGTGCTGAACACTGCCAGCTGCGGTCCTCATGGGTGCTGAGCACTGCCCACTGTGGTCCTTATGGGTGTTGAGCACTGCCAGCTGCGGTCCTCATGGGTGCTGAGCGCTGCCTGCCGCGGTCCTCATGGGTGCTGAGCGCTGCCTGTCGTGGTCCTCATGGGTGCTGAGCACTGCCACTGCGGTCCTCATGGGTCCTGAGCGCTGCCCGCTGTGGTCCCTCAGGGGTGCTGAGTACTGCCCGCTGTGGTCCTCATGGGTGCTGAGTACTTCCCGCTGTGTTCCTCATGGGTGCTGAGCACTGCCTGCAGTGATCCTCATGGGTGCCGAGTATTGGCCTCTGTGTTCCTCATGGGTGCTGAGCACTACCCTCTCTGGTACTCATGGGTGCTGAGCACTCTCCACTATGGTCCTCATGGGTGCTGAGCACTGCCTGCTGTGATCCTCATGGGTGCTGAGCACTGCCTGCTGTGATCCTCATGGGTGCCGAGTATTGGCCTCTGTGTTCCTCATGGGTGCTGAGCACTACCCTCTCTGGTACTCATGGGTGCTGAGCAGTCGCCACTGTGGTCCTCATGGGTGCTGAGCACTGCCCGCTGTGGTCCTCATGGGTGCTGAGTACTTCCCGCTGTGTTCCTCATGGGTGCTGAGCACTGCCTGCTGCGGTCCTCATGGGTCCTGAGCACTCTCCACTGTGGTCCTCATGGGTGCTGAGCACTGCCTGCTGTGATCCTCATGGGTGCTGAGCACTGCCCACTGTGGTCCTCATGGGTGCTGAGCACTGCCATCTGCGGTCCTTCTGGGTGCTGAGTGCTGCCCACTGTGGTCCTACCGTTCCACATCAAGCAGTGCTGGGTGCGGCCCCTCAGGAAAGCGAAAGAAAACAACTTGAGACAAAAGTTCAGCCATGCTAGAAATCCACCTCCATGACTATTTACACATGTTAAAATTAATTTATTTGAATACTTGAGGCCCTGGCACATTGTATTTATTTATTTACTGTCTTTTGCAGACACAGTAATCACAGAATATCAAAAAAAAGTTAAAGAAGCTTTTGAAGTGTTTGATCACGAAGACAATGGTACAGTGGATGTGAGGTCTGGAAATGTTTTCTTTTATTATATCTTTAAATTACTGCTGCAACATGTAAAGGTGAAGAGGATTCTTTTATTTTATAGTCATTAGATTTATTGTGCTATTTAAAAGTAATTCTTTTTATTCTGACCTGTGAAAGGTTTGGGTCAAATCAATACTTCTTTTTTTTTTCTTTCTCCACAGTCTGGTCTGTTGGAATCAATATATATATATATATATAATTTGCTTCTTCTAACCTATAGATTATAAACATAGTGAGTGAGATAAATTCTTGTTTATAACAGCTTTAGTGCTAGACATGTAGTTGGCACTGAGTAAATATGTGAGTGATTAAATGGAATAGGCATAAAAATACATAGGAGCAAAAATAATCAGTGTTTGCTTGTATGTGGGAAAAAAGAAAACCTCATCCACTGCTGATGGGAATGGAAGCTGGTTCAACCTTTATGAATATTCCTTTAAATTTTCCCCATTCCTTTAAAATTAAGAATTGAGCAGCACTATGACCCAGCATTACACTCTGTGTGTGCATCGTACTCAAGGACATTTGCACTCCTATGTTCACTGTAGCATTATTCACTATAGCCAAAATCTGGAAACAGGGGCCAGAGCACTAGCACAGTGGGTAGGGACATTGGCCTTGCACACGGCTGACCCTGGTTTGATCCTTGAGTCCCATATGGTCCCAGAGCACCACCAGGAGTAATTCCTGACTGCAGAACCAGGAGGAACCCCTGAGCATTGCAGGGTATTACCCATAAAGAAAAAAAATCTGGAAACAAACCAAGCCAAATGTCCAAAAAGAGATGATTGAATAAAAAAATGGTGGTATTAATACACAGTGGAATACTACTCAGCTATAAGAAAAGACGAAATCATGCAATTTCCCGCTCTGTGGATGAAACTAGAGGGAATCGTGCTGAGTAAAGCCAGAAGCAGAGGTCAAGGCACCATGATCTCGTATGTGTGAGGTAAAGAAGCATAGCAGATGAAAAATAAAAGCCGAAAGCAACAGAAGCTAGTGCTCGGGGTTGGTTTGCCGTGGCAGTGAGATGCGGCAGTGGTGGGTGGGATGGGGACAGCAGTGAGAGAGACGGTGTTGGCATGAAGAGGGCACAGAGCGGTGAGAGAGACGGTGTTGGAATGTTGCGTTCTCGAGATATTTTCATTGGCAGTACTGTAAACTTGTAAATATGGGGAATAAAATTTAAAATATCTAAACCATAAAAAATAAATATATATTATCAAGTCATGAATGAGACATTTATCAATTCCCTGTTTTTTTTCTCTGCTTCCCATTTTCTTGAGGAACCATGCTTTACAATACTGTTAAAGATAGTTTCATATGTACATTGCTCCAACATGACTGCTTCCGCTAGGGTCTGCTCCCTCCACCAGTATCCCAAGGACCTTTCTGTCCCCCACCCCTACAGGTGGGCTCAGCCCAGGTAAGCTCAGTCTGAAGATCAGCTCTTCAGTTCACTTGCCTTTGGTCATTTGTTACTCCCTTTACTGTGTTTCTTCATTTTATTTAGTTTTTTTAAGGGTTTTAATATTCTTTACTTTTGGAGGGGGCAACCTCGCTGGTGCCCAGGGCTTACTCCCGTGTCTGTGTTCAGGAATCACTCTTGGCAGGATTCAGGAGACCATATATGAATCCAGTTGGCTACATGCAAGGCAAACACCTTGTTCCAACTCCTCTAATATACTTATTTTTCCCCCAAATTTTATTACACCACTTTTAGACATACAATTGCAAGATGCTCATGTAGAGTTTTGGTTCTACAGTGTTCCAACACCCATCCCTCCACCCGAACCCATCTCCCATCACCAATGTCCCCATCTCCCTCCCCACTCCCACACCCCTCAACTACTTGGCGGGTTCTGTATGTCTTTTTCTCTCCTCTCTATCTCTCTCTCCTGCCAAACTTTCTTTTTTTTTTATTTTTTTTATTATACCACCGTGAAACATACAATTACAAAGGTGTTCATAATTGGTTCTTGGTAATACAGTATTCCAGCACCCATCCCTCCACCAGTGCCCCATTTCCACCACCAATGTACCCCTCCCCTCCCGTCCCCCCACCCGCCTTAATAGCAGGTACCCCAGTTTCTCTCTCTCTCTCTCTATCTCTCTCTCTGTCTCTGCATCTCTCTACCTCTTATTTTACACATTGTGGCTAGCCCTGCAGATATTTAGAGTTTATCACTTAAGTCTCTTTGTGTATATTCAGTGGTGAGTTTTAATCTGCCATTACCATTTCCCATATTTATTAAAGCACTGGTATCTATATCCTATTAATGAATGCAGTCATTCTATATCTGTCCTTTTCCTTCTGACTAATTTCACTCAGCATGATAGACTCCATGTCCATCCATTTTTTTAAAATTTTTTTATTTCTCCTGCCAAACTTTCCTACACATCGTAGAATGCAGTACATTAAAGGACATAACAGTTTCCACTAGTTTGATGGACCGTGCGGCCGCTTAGGGCCTCTGGTCAGCATCTGGACAGCGAAGGTGGCGGCTAGTGTGGTGGGCGGAGTCTCATCCAGCTGCTTCTGGGACCCCCCAGAGGTGATGGGCCCACTCCCAAAACCCATCTGTCCTCCTGGGAGCCCCATGGTTAGCTGAACCTGGGGAGAGCGGAGTTCCCCCATTTTATTTAGTTTTCCAGAGATTTTTATTTTTTTTTATTTTTTCTTTTTTGTTTTTTATTTTATTTTATTTTATTTTATTATCCCCCCCCAAATTGTTACACTATTTTAGACATACAATTGAAAGATGCTCATGTAGAGTTTTGGTTCTACAGTGTTCCAACACCCATCCCTCCACCCAAACCCATCTCCCATCACCAATGTCCCCACCTCCCTCCCCCTCCCACACCTCAACTACTTGGCGGGTTCTGTATGTCATTTCTCTCCTCTTTATCTCTCCCTCGCGCCAAACTTTCCTGCTCTTCGTGGAATTCAGTGCATTAAAAGACATTACTATTTCCACTATTTTAATGGATCACACGGCTGCAGGCGGCTGAGCGTACTGGGCTCGAACTGGTTTTGCTCTCTTGATCTGGTCGTGAGGCAGTTTCCCAGCGTCTGGACAGCGAAAATGGTGGCTAGTGTGATGGGCAAGTCTCATCCGGCTGCTTCCGGGACCCCCAGAGGTGACGGGCCCCCCCCCCAAAACCCGTCTACCCTCCTGGGGGTCCCCTCTTCAGCTGGGCCCGGGCGAGCCGAGTTCCAGCCTCCCCAGGCGCTTCATGTTATGGCCGATGGCCCCCGGGCAGCTCCTGGGCGGGGCCACCAGGCTCGACAAAATGGAGAGGGGAATGGCCGAACCCTCACTCCATCTGACGAATTCCCAGTGATTCCCGCTTCTGGGAGCCGCCTACCTGGGCTCGAACTGGTTTTGCTCTGTTGATCTGGTCGTGGAGGCAGTTTCCCAGCATCCGGACAGCGAAAATGGTGGCTAGTGTGATGGGCGAGGCTCATCCGGTTGCTTCCGGGACCCCCAGAGGTGACAGGCCCACTCCCAAAACCCGTCTGCCCTCCTGGGGGTCCCCTCTTCAGCTGGGCCCGGGGCGAGCCGACTCCAGAGATTTTTAAAGGTGATTTTCTTTTTTCTCTTCTCCTTTTTTTTTCTCTTTTTGTTTTTGGGTCACACCTGGTGATGCTCAGGGGTTACTCCTGGCTCTGCACTCAGGAATTACTCCCTGGTGGTTCTCAGGGGACCATATGTGATGTTGGGGATCGAACCCAGGTTGGCCGCATGCAAGGCAAATACCTTCCTCACTGTTCTATCACTCCAGCCTCTCTCTCTTCTTTTCCTTCTATCACTTGTATCGCTTGTCTTCCCATTGTTCATTGATTTGCTCAAGCGGGCACCAGTAACATCTCCATACTTCCTGTCACATGCTAGTGTAGCCCTAGCCCAAGGGCATCTGCTCACTCCAGAAACATGAAGAACCTCAAATCATTCCTTCAGGTCATGGGAATGAAGTCTGTAATTGTCACTGGTTTTTGGCATATCAACTATGACACGGGTAGCTTGCCAGGGTAGCTTGCCATGCAGGTGGGATATTCTTGTAGTAGCCTCTCATCTCGTGCATTTATTGATGAACTAGAGATGGGGAAAAATTGGCTTTTCTGCTGGTGGATCTCTGACGAGCTGTGGAATCTGGATGTTGAAAATGGCAGCCCTCATGGTGTGGGGGGTTCCTCTGGCTTCTTGTAAGGCTCTGCTGGGATGGCAGGCCAGGGCTAGAACCCGCCTTCCCTCCTGGGCACCTCATGATCAGATGGGCATTGGGAGAGCCGGTAGCAGCTCTGTTTGTGTATCTAAGTCTCTGGATCAGGCATACCTGGGCTTGAAATAGACTGCTGTAGGGTAGGACTCTGATGAGCAGGGCTTGTGATCAGCTCCTCTGCTGGGTGGAATTTTCTTTTCCTAATAAGAAAATTCTTTTTTGTTTGTTTGTTTGTTTGTTTGTTTGTTTTGGGTCCCCACCCAGCAGTGGTTGGGGATTACTCTTGGGTCTGTGCTCTGGGTTACGGTCTTGGGAACCGTATGGGGTGCTGGGGATCGAAATGTAGCCAGGTGCAAGGCAAGCCCCTTATCTGCTGGACATCTCTCTGTCCCCCACCTCAGAAAGTCTTTATTTAATAATTTTTTGTTTAATTTTCAAGAGTTTGAGCCCCCTCCACTCCCTGTTTCTGTTTGTGATTAAGTTCCATTTTCAAAGCATTGTGAGGACAGTTGATAGGATTGATATCTGAGAGGATAGTGAGAGGATTTTTAGCTTCTTGATTTTATCACAATATGTTTTATAACTTGTCGTGTGCCTATGTTGGAGAATGTCCTGTGTGTGTGTATTTCACTTTTAGGGTAAAGGACCGTGGCACATACCTTCCTTCAAGGGCATGTTTCCTTGTTTATTTCTGCCTAGTTGGCATCTCAGAGCAGTGAGAGGGGAGTGTTAAGGTTTCTTACTACTATTGTATTGCTGTCAGTGTCTTCCTTCAGGTTTCCATAAACAATTATTGTATTCTGTTTTAATTTTTTGCTTGTCAGGGATTAGATCCAGTGCCTCACACATGCAAGGCTAGTACTTTACTGCCATGCCACCTCTCTGGCCCTTACTTTCCCTGAGATAGACACCACTTGTCTTCACTTGCATCACTTGTCTTCCCGTTGTTCATCAATTTGCTTGAGCAGGCACTAGTAACATCTCTAAACGTCCTGTCACAAGCAAGTGTAGCCTAAGGACATCTGCTTTGCTACAGGGACAGGAAGAGCCTCAAACCATTCAGACAGACAGACACCAAATCAAAGAAAATGAACAATGATCAAAAGACTTGAGTATGGGTAGATCCTGAATGGAGGACATGAGGAAAGCCTAGAGATATTGTTGTTATGATCGTTTTTTTTGAGACACACCTGGCTATGCTCAAGGTGGATTTTTTTTTAACTTTTTTGAGTTACACCTGGTGATGCTCATGGATTATTCCTGGCTCTGCACTCAGGAATTATTCCTGGTGGTGCTTAGGTGGACCATCTGGGATGCTGGGGATTGAACCTGGGGATCGGCTGCATATAAGGCAAACACTCTACCTGCTTACTGTAGTTCCAGCCCTTCAGGGGTTATTCTTTTTTTTTGTTGTTTTGTTTTGGTTTTTTTTGCCTTTTTTGGGTCACACCCCAGCAATGCTCAGGGGCTACTCCTGGCTCTGCACTCAGTAATTACTCCTGGCGGTGCTTGGGGGACCATATGGGATGCCGGGATCGAACCCAGGCCCGCAGAGACCGGCCCTTTGCCTACCCGCTGGGCTATCCTCCGCCCCTCAGGGGTTATTCTTTTTTTTTTTAAATTTATTTATTTTCAGGGGTTATTCTTTTTTTTTTTTTTGCTTTTTGGGTCACACCCGGCGATGCTCAGGGGTCACTCCTGGCTCTGCACTCAGGAATCACTTCTGGCGGTGCTCTGGGGACCATATGGGATGCCGGGGATCGAACCCGGCCAGCACAGGCCGGCCGCGTGCAAGGGCAAACACCCTACCCACTGGGCTATCGCCTCCCGCCCCATCAGGGGTTATTCTTGACTCTGCTCTCTGAACCGCTCACTCCTAGCAGTGCTCTGGGAGCCATGTAGGTTGCCAGGGACTGGGGACTGAGTCTGGGTCTGCGACACACAAGGCAAGTGCCTTACCTGCTGTACTCTCTCCGCAGCCCAAGATCTTTTATATTGGGCAAGGAGGGTGCTGGGCGGTGGCACACCTATCAGTGCCCTGGGACTACTTCTGATTGTGCACTCAGGGATCACTCCTGCAGGGCTCGGGGGACTATAGTGATTGAACCCTGGTTGACTGCATTCAAGACAAGCGGCAGAGCTGGAGTGATAGTACAGGAGGTAAGGTGTTTGCCTTACATGCGGCTGACATGCCTGGTTCTTTACCAAGGGTTCCTGGTGGTCGTAGGAAAACCCCCCTTCTTCTGCTGGGAAGCGGAGCTAAGTCTTGTGAGGGGACTGAGGCCAGCTCCTGCTTTTCTGGCCAGCTAGGCCCCTGTTTGTAAAATGAGTACTCAACTGGACTCATTTGAATGTGATTAAAGACCAGCCCCTGTTTGTGAAATGATTACTTAACTTATTTGGATATGTAATTAAAAGGGAATGTCTAATTAGGTTTTTTGTTTTCTTTTGAATCACGAACACTGATTTTATTTATTTCATGGTTAGATTGACTTTAGAATACCGTATTTTCTGTAATTTGAACCGATTGGGTTCTGTGTTCTGATCTTTTTTTTTTATCATACCCAGCAATGCTCAGGGGTTACTCCTGGCTCTACACTCAGGAATTACTCCTGGCAGTGCCTTGGGGACCATATGGGATTCCAGGGATGGAACCCGGATTGGCTGCATGCAAGGCAAATGTCCGACCCACTGGATCATCACTCCAACCCCAATGTCTGATCTTTTGCTTTACTTTGTGATTTTATGCTAAATTAATCAAATATTAATTAATTTTACTTTATGTGCATTAATACTAGATAGAACTCCTTACTATTCTACATTTTTTAAAACATTTTAATTAAGAATTGAAAGTAGAGGGGCCCCCGAGCGATAGCACAGCAGGTGCTATTTGCCTTGCACGTGGCTGATCTGGGTTCAATCCCTGGCATCCCATATAGTCCCCCGAGCACTGCCAGGAGTAATTCCTGAGTGCAGAGCCAGGAGTAATTCCCTGAACATCTCTGGGTGTGACCCGAAAAGAAAAATAAAAGAATTGAAAGTAGAGAAATTATATAGTGGGTAGGGTGCTTGCCTTGCAATATAACAGTCTAAGTTTGATCCCCATTCAGTCAAATTCCCAGCACCACCTTTGGTTTCCTGAGGAGCACCAGGAGTGATCCCCTTGTACATAGCCAGAAATAAGCCCTGACGATCACTGGGCATTGCACCAAAACAAGACAAAGAATTAAAAGCAGTATTTGTAAGGACTCAGTGTTGTCAAGCATGAAGTGAGTCTCAGACATTCAGACAATGGCTTGGTGGTTTCACACCTGTACCTGTGGCCTCACTTTGTCAACTCAGCCACATCGTGGGCCTCTGGAGTTTTCTAAAAGGTGCATGTATGTTATTGTGACGGACTGAGTGCAGAACCAGATGGAGAACCCAGTAATCTTTTTTTTCCCACATTAGTTAAACTCCATGGCTTACAAAGTTGTTCGGGATACACTTGTTACAGGCACACAGTACAATCAGCATTCCAACCCCAATCCCTCCACCCCGTGACCTTCCCTCCACTGTTGCCCCTATTTTCCCAGTCACCTTTCAAACCTGCCTCCCATAGCAGGCCCAAAGTAATTTACTTTATATTGCTTATTACCCACTAAATGGCTAATGAAATTATCAAAAAAATACTTCAGCAAAATAAAATTTGTGAAACTTGCTATATCCTCACCCTGGGAACAATAATTCCTTGTCTGAGAGTTTACTAAGCTGTTGTTGCTAGATGAGCCATCTGTGTTGTGGTGTTGCTAGTCAAGCTTAGTTGGCTTCAAGGTTACATTCCTATGCACTCTGGGGAGCTCCCACTGGAATGCTAGTATTGTAGAGTTCGGCAGTGTCATACCCCACACTCCAGAACATTCAAAATATTTCATTGGGTAGTGAGCTTACATGGCAGTGGTGGTGGAATATGGGTATAGCTTCCAGAAGTATGGAGGGTCAGGGAGGTTGCACGCTGAGGAAGCCCAGAGATCCCAGCCAAGAAAACCTGGGGTACCTGAAGTTTTCAGCAGTTTGGTGTTTCTCAAGCAGTTTTCTTTTAAGTGAGTCATTAAAAAGATTTAAATATTGCACAAATTAAAAATTTGAGTTTATGAGGCTGGAGCGATAGTACAATGGGGGAGGGCATTTGCTATGTGCATGGCTGACCTGGGTTCAGTTCCAGCATCCCATATGGTCTCCCAAGTATCACCAGGAGTAATTCCTGAGTGCAGAGCCAGGAGTAAGCTCTGATCATTGC
>JAJIBD010013080.1:0-57187 GCA_021461705.1 Cryptotis parvus | reverse complement strand
AAATTAAATAAAAAGATTATAACAGAAAGACAAGTCAACATCCATAAAATGCCAGGGGCCAGGGGCCGAAATATGAGATTCTGCTGGTTGCTGTGGAGCTGTCCACCAGGGGAGGTGCTGACAATATCCTTTAGTGGAACAGGGCTGTCCTCAAGAGTTTCTGAAAAAAAACCCTTTTACACTCATATCACCGACCCAGACCAAAAGAAATATAAAAATACTATGAACACTTAAGTAAAATATAGGCCATATGCCCCTAATAGAGTATTAGCAATCACTATTAGAAAAGACTTGATTGCCAAGGTCTTCTGAATTCCCTCCATTTCACTCAAGGGCCAACATAACACCTACCGAGGACTACTTTTCATGACAGGGGGGATCTTCAAATGCCTCCAGAGGACCTTATTATCCCTAGAAAAGCTAATCCAGGCAGATCTAATAAAAACAGAACAGGTTCCTAGACAGGAGAGATTTCAACCCTCTCCCATACCCTAATTTCCAAGAGTACAAGCTTCAGATTCTACCTCTTCTCCTGATTCACATGGCTTGGGGGGGAAACTGCTGCAAAGGGAGGGTTGACTAACTGGACACATGCGAGGAGCTGGCAGACCAAGCAAGTCGCTCTTCCTCTCTGTGCTTGGCCTCTTCATGCGTTAGATAAGGAAGTGGCAGAGACTCAAAGTCCCTTTCCTGTCCCTGTTTTCCAGCCATTTTCCTCCAGTTTTGTGTCTCCTCGCCAGGCTCTTCACATCCTCTTTGCAAGGAAATTTTATCACTCAAGTTTCTAACACAGAGGACTCCCTAATATGAGTTCAAGAAGCAGAGGCCTGGAATGAGACCACAATGAAGATCGCATCTGAAAACCCTGGCTCTGGCATTTGTGTGGTGTGAGAGGATGAAAAGAGCAAAGAAATCACAAATGTTGGGGGAAACCCTAAAGCAATAGCTTCCTCCCCTTTTAAAGATCATTTTAATAGTTTGTATTTATTATAAAGAATTAATTTCAAAGAGCACAAAAAAGATCCTTTTTAAATATTCAAACTCCTAACACCTCAAAATAATGTCGAACACAAGAGAAGAATATTTCAGATTCTTCTCTCCTTATACATACAGAGAACAAGAAAGATAAGCATAGAAGTAAAGCAGGAAAATAAGAAGAGAGAATGGGTGGATGGTTAGATGGACAGATAGTGTGTGGATGATGAATTAAAGCTTAAAAGAAATAGTGGAGGGTTCAGAGCAATAGCACAACAGGTAGGGTATTTACTTGTACACAGTTAACCAGGGTTTAATTTCCGCATCCCATATAGTCCCCCCAACCACCACCAGGAGTGGTCCCTGATTGCAGAGCCAGGAGAAACTGATGAGCATCACTGGATGAGGGCTCCCGAGGATGAAAGAGTTCATTCCAAAAACTGAAAGAGTTGAGGACTATGCTTTTTTGGGTCATACCTGGCAGTGCTCAGGGGTTACTCCTGACTCTTCACTCAGGAATTACTTCTGGTGGTGCTCAGGGGGACCATATGGGATGCCAGGTATTGAACCCGGGTCAGCCGCATGCAAGACAAACACCCTACCCTCTGTGCTATCGCTCCAGCCCTGAGTTGAGGACTATAAAGATAGCTCAGGTGCCTGGATCTCTGACACAGCATGCCCTTTCCCCACCGTGCATTGCTAGGTGCAGAGACCAGACTGTTGACCTGCTCCAGCACACTGAATACTGCCAGAAGTACCCCCCCACCATGAAAACAAGACAAGGAAAAACTGTTGTTTTAAAAGAATCCTAATTTCCAAAAGGCATATAAAATGCTCATCATCACTAATCATCAGAGAGATGCAAATCAAAACAACAGTGAGATATCTCACACAACAGAGACTGGCACATATCCAAAAAGCAAGGACAAGTGCTGGTGTGGATGCAGGGAAAAAGGGACTGTCATCCACTGTTGGTGGAAATGTCAACTGGTACAGCCTTTTTGGAAAACTATATGAACATTTCTCCAAAAACTAGAAATTGAGCTTCCATTTCACCCAACCATACCACTCCTTGGAATATGTCCTGGGAGGCAAAAACACAGAAGAAACACCATAAGCACTTCTATGTTCATAGCAGCACTATTCACAATAGCCAGGATCTGGAAACAACCAGAGTGCTCAAGAACAGACAACTGTATAAAGAAACTTTGGTACATCTACACAATGGAATACTATGCAACTGTTGGGAAAAACAAAGTTATGAAGTTTTCCTATAAATGGATGGACATGGAGAGGAACATGCTGAGTGAAATTAAGCAGAGGGGAAAGGATAGATATAGAATGATGACATTTATTTCCAGGATATAAACCAATAACATGACACCAACATTCAAGGCCAGGCAAAACATAGATCAGGAGGTCTTGTCAGTGGGTGGAATCTACTGCAAGTATGTGGGAGTCAGAGGTTAGGTAAGACAGAGAAAGGAACAGTGTACTAATAATTTTTGGAAATTATAATACCAGCGTAGAACTGAGCATTGAATGTAGGCAAAGGGATATACATGATAACCTCTAAATCTAAGTACTGCAAGTCAAGATGTGTAAGAGAAGGAAAAGAGAGAGAGAGAGAGAGAGAGAGAGAGAGAGCAAAAGTGCCTGCCATAGAGGTAGACTGGGGAAGCGGGAAAGGAATCAGGGGACATTGATGGAGGGAAATGGGCACTGGTGGAGGGACGGGTGCTTAACACTGTATGATTGAAACCCAAACATGAACATCTTTGTAATTGTATATCTCACGGTGATATAATAAAAAAAAATAATTAAATAAAAAGAATACTAATTTACGTGCTAATTAATAAAAGGTAAAGCATTTAATTTCCCTAAAATAAAATTAGCATAATTGCTTGACTGTTTATTCACTACCAGAGATATTTTGTCTTAATGATACTTCTAAGATTAAGATGATATATTACAAAAATGTTAAGAGCCTGGAAGTAATCTCAGAAGAAAGTCTAAGCAGATGAAACTCTCAGGTGCACTGGTCTCTGGTTGAGAACTCTGGGGCTTTCTCAGAGTGGGGCAGGCAGCCCCTCCCTGGAATTCCCAAAGCCCCTGCAGCTACACTCACACCCCACAATTTCAGGTTTCTAAACAGCCCAGCTTTGTAGCTTCACAACTAATCTCAAGACACACACACCAAAGAGTCATCCCAGCTCTACAGCTCCAGGAGCAACACCTCCAGCTTTCACAATTCTGACATATGTAGTGTACAGCAAATCAGATGGGAAAGTAGCCCACTAAGCTCAGAAACAACAGTCGCAGCACAGAAGCTCAACTAGCAACAATAGCTCAGTAAACTCTCAGACGATGACTTTAACAATACTACTGTAAGATACAACAATTTTCATAAATTTTCTTTTACTAAATTAATTTTTTATAATTCGGCTTATTATTTTATTGTGACAAACATTATAAAAGAAATTTCTGTGCCTTCTAAGGAGCAGACCTGTGTGTGTCTTTGTGTATGTGTGTGCGTATGTGGTGGGGGACCAGGGACTGGGAACAATAGTGGAGGGAAGGCCACACTGATGGTGGAATTGATGTTAAAACACTGAATGTCCAAAAACAACTGTATGAGGAACAACTTTGTAACCCACAGTGTTTAAATAAAGTTGGGGGGTGATATTAAGAGTCTGGACATTATTATGCTGTTTTTTAAGTATGCTTGCATATTAGGTAGTATCTATTAACTGGCTGCTATGAAAGATAAGGAAATCAGCACCCTTATGTTTCCTCCCATTTCTCCCCCATTTCCAGAATATTATGAGTAACACTTTTTTTTTCTATTTTTGTCTCTTACTGTGAGTCATTGTCAGTGCACATGACCTGGATTAGCTAGCACATTTAATAGAGAAATGTGATGACATGTATCTATTATAGAAACAAAAAAATAACAAAAAAGAAGAAATTTTACATTTTTATTTGTCCACATAAATATAATAAATATTATCATCCATTTATATGAGCCACTAGTTTGGGGTGCCTAATTATAGCACATCACAGGAGTGAATTTACATTGATTTTCTTCAAATGCCTGATTTTTTTTTAAATAATGAAATTAAATACGTATATAAATTGAGTTGTATCTAAGGCCTTTTCAGTGCTATGACTTTTGCCTGGAGAAATCCCCATTTGAGCTCTAAGGATACGTGTTCTTTCTCTGGCGAGCCAGACTTAGTAACAATAATCTCAGACATCACCATCATCAGTGGTTATAGACTGCTTAAGACCCTACAACTAGGGAGTACTGAACTCTAGATTCGAACGCGCTTTGTAGTAAACACAGAGCTACAGTCGAGCCCCTGTTTTCCAGATGTAGGAACCTAGTTGTTCTAAATCTGGAAAACAGGTTTAGGTCAATCATTGACCTAAACGGATTGGGTCGATCATTCATCCTGCCCTGGGACTAAGGAGCCCCTAGTTTATTAATTCCTTATACGGGCTTCCTGCCGTCACCCAGGGCTTTAACGGGGATCTTTGTAACGCCCACAATGTTACCTCCTTGTTCCCCCCCAGAGCTCAGCATGGCGGCATGCAGCCAGCAGCCTTGCGCAGAACTTAAGCAGGAATCAGATTCCGCTGATGAGAAAAACATGACCACGAGGCCACAAAAACAAAACAGTGCTCCTGCCAGAAGACAGTTAGACGGGGTAGGCAGGGAGTTCTGATGGCCGTGAACACTTTGCCAAGTTCATGTTGAGGGTGAATTCCAGCAAGATACTATTTGTTCACTCCGACAGCTTGACCATAGGAACCACGACCCAGAGAGCATGTTAGGAAGGCCCTGACGCGGCTTCCCCTCCCTCGTGCCAGCAATTTTCTCCTAGACTCTGACCATTCTTAGAGATATATTTAGTTTCAATTGTAAGATTAGGTTTTTTTTTTTCTTCCTGTAAGGTTCAAGTTGACAAAACAGCAACCGGGACCAAACGGTGAACGGCTGACGAGACAGCAACACTGGATTCCGGAGCAACACTCCGGAATCAGAGATCACCTTGCCCCCAGTACAAAAGACAGGACTCATGGCCCACCTGGCTCCAGGAAGCTCCCAGGCCACATTCTCTGCTTCTCCACATTGACGCCCTATATATAACAGGAGCAGGACCAAGTGCATTAGTTTCACAAGCCCTGGTTCCCTTTCCCCGCCAAGAATCCTGCTCAGTCTCTCTAGAGTGCAGCTCTACCCCAACCTCACCAGAGGTCGGTGGGGGGCCACCCGGGAGCACACCCCCAAAAAATTCTCCTATTCCTTCACTTTTACTTGGTTCTGTCTCTCAGTCTGTGCCAGCTGAGGTCAATGATCTATCACTTCCAGAGTAAAGTTAACTTAACAAACTTAAAAATTATTTGGATATGGGCCAGAGAGAGGGTACAGCAGGTGAGGTGCTTGCCTTGCACATAGCTGATCCCAGTTTACTCCCCTGAAACCACTCCTTAGAATCCCAAGTGCTGCCAGTAGTGATCCCTGAGCACAGAGTCAGGAGTAAACCCTGAGCACAAGTGTAACCCAAACAACTGCCCACCCCACAAATTGCTCAGATGTACAAATGAACGTTCACTCACATAAAACAGTGCTGCTGAAGCTAAAGAGAAAGGGCAATGGCAAAGCACATGCCTGGCACATGTGAGGCCCTGAGTTCAATTCTGGGCACCCGTGACCCCTCCCCAGGACTGCCAGGTATGGCCCCCAATGTCCTGAGCACTGTCCGGTTAAGCACTGTATGCTAGTGTCAGCATACAGAACTGTTAGGGAACAATACTGAGAATGTCTTTTTTTTTTTTTTTTTTGCTTTTTTGGGTCACACTCGGTGATGCTTAGGGGTTACTCCTGGCTCTTCGCTCAGGAATTACTCCTGGCGGTGCTGGGGGACCATATGGGATGCCGGGGATCAAACCCAGGTCAGCTGTGTGCAAGGCAAACGCCTACCGGCTGGACTATCACCCCGGCCCCTGAAAATGTCTTCTATAAGGGCCCTTATGCTCTCTTATAAGGGTGCACACACACCTCACTGCATAAAAGTGATGAGGGTCGGAGACATAGCTCAAAGGGCTAAAATACATGCAGGAGCTCAAGTTCCCAGCACTGAATGGTCCTCCACGTACCCAGGAGTGAACACAGAACCAAAAGTAGACCACTGGATATAGCCTAACTCCCAACCCTAATGGAAAAAGTATCTAGCTAAGAAACAATTTTTTATAAAATATTTTATTATACCACCATGAGATATACAATTACAACGTTGTTCATGTTTAGAGGTTTCAGTCACATAGTGTTCCAGCACCCCGCCCTTCACCAGTGCCCATTTCCCACCACCAATGTCCCCAATTCCCTACCCCCTCCCATAGCCTGCCTAAATGGCAGGTTCTTTATCTCTTTTCTCTCTCCCTCTCTCTCTTTTCCTTCTCTTACACATTGTGAGTTGCACTACATACACTTAGAGGCCATCATGTGCATTTTTTTGCCTGTATTTAATGCTCAGTTCTATGTTGGTATCAGCCTTTTTGACATTTATTCACACATGTTCCCTTCTCTGTCTTACCTAACCTCTGACTCCCACACGTTTGCAGTAATTACCACTTTTGGTAAGACCTCCTGATCCACGTTTGCCTGACACTGGATTTTGGTGTCATAATATGTGTATATACATATTATGACACCAAAATCCAGTCAGGCGAATCTATATATAGTGTATATATATATATATATATATATATATATATACATATATATGTCATGCAAATAAATGCAGTCATTCTATATCACTCTCTTTCCTTCTGACTAATTTCACTCAACATGATCCTTTCCATGACTATCCATTTATAGGCAAATTTCATAACTTCATTTTTCCTAACAGCTGCATAGTATTCCATTGTGTAGATGTACCACAGTTTCTTTTATCCAGTCATCAGTTCTGGGGTATACTGGTTGTTTCCAGGTTCTGGCTATTGTGAATAGTGCTGTTATGAAAATAAAAATGCGGGAGGGACACCAGTGTCTATGTCCCTCCACCAATGTCCCATGATTTCACCCTCCCCAGCCTCATGAACCACAAACTGCTCATTGTGGTTCATGAGGTTTTTCCCCTCATGTGTGTTTCCGCTGTGTGTTTTTGGTTTCCCAGGGTATATTCCCAGGAGTGGTATGGCTGGGTCAAAAGGGAGCTCAATTTCTAATCTTTGGAGGAATGTCCATATTGTTTTCCAGAAAGGTTGTACAAGTTGACATTCCCACCAACAATGTATGAGAGTCCCCTTTTCCCGCATCCACGCCAGCATTTGTTGCTTTTACCCTTTTGGATATGGGCCAGTCCTGTGGTGTGAGGTGATATCTCATTGTTGAAGAAACAATTTTTAACTTTATTTATACACCGTGATTTACAAAGTACAAAGTTTTTCCCAATATAGTTGTTAGAAACATTCACCCACCAATCCCACCACCAGTGTGCTACCACCACCACCAAAGACCTTCATTTCCCACCTATCCCTTATCCCCATGTCTGTTCCCTTAGCCTGCACTAATTATATTGACCATTACAGCCCATATATAGGAAAGGTATTGATAGTCATGACTTTTTTTTCTGGGTTATTATGTGCAAATCTGGCTGCTTTCTGTTGTTGCATTCACTTTCTGAGTTTCTAGAATGTAGTGGGTTTCTACTAATCAACCCCAAGCCCCCCACCTACAAACAACACTTATTTCAAATTTTTTCTCAACCTCTGTTTGAGCCTGACCTAGGCATACACTAAATAATCTATTCTATGTTGCTTGTTGGAGCTAATTCTCTAAATATGATCAATGAATATATTCTTAGATGAAAGTCAATGGAGATTATTAAATCTCAACTGGATCCATTGTACCATTTGAGCCCACTGTATAAGAAATTATTGATTTGTTCCCACAGACGCTGCAAAGAGCGGCCGCACACCAGTGGGAGAGCCACCTCTCTGGATTGTGGCACAGTGCCAGAAGCAGTTTGTGGGCGGGCCCACCAGGCCTTCCGGAGGGGACCGAGGAGGGGGAAAGGATCCCAGCTCCAGGTCCTCAGATGCCTGGTGAGTTTAGCCGCTGTGACCCACACTCCTGGGCTTGAAGTCAGTTTCTCTTTTAGGTGGGTCTCTGACAAGCTATGGAGTCCAGACCTTGAAAATGGCTGCAATTGTGGTTCATGAGGTTTTTCTGGCCTCTGAGGCTCTATTGGGGCAGCAGGCTGGGACCAGACCTGACCCCCACATCCTGGACGCCTCATGATCAGCCTAGCATGCGGAGAAACGTAACAGCTCTGCCCTGTGTCCATGTCTCTGGATCATGTTCAACAGCCTAGCGAAGACACATTTTGCAAGCCAAAGACTATTTATGTTTAGGTTAACAAGCACTATTCTTGAGAAAATAAAAGCTTTCTAAGAAAGTCAATAAATAAGAAGTATTCAAGTAAACAAAATATCTACATTTGAAGTACAAGATTTAGAGATGACTACATGAATATGCTACCCGCACGGCAGAGCCTGGCAGGCTACCCATGTCGTATTGATATGCCAAATACCAGTAACAATTATAGACCTCATTCCCATGACCTGATGGAATGGTTTGAGGCTCTTTATGTTCCTGGAGCAAGCAGGTGCCCTTGGGCTCTACTTGCATGAGACAGGACATAGGGAGATGTTACTGGTGCCCGCCGAGCAAATCGATGACAAACGGGAAGACAGACAGACAGTGAAGTACAATGTAACTATTGTATTTGCTTAGGGTTTGGGTCACACATGAGGTGCTCAGAAATTGCTCTGGCTCTGTACAATCACTGCAGCACTGCTTCAAGGACTAGAACCAGTCAGCATTGACCGTACACAAGACAAGTACCACAACCTCTGTCCAGTCTCTGGAGTAAGATATATCCTTAAGTGTGTAACAGACATTCTTGCCTAGCCAAACTGTTCTTCAACTGGTCTGGATGTGATATTGAAGTGTGGTAATAGGAGAAACTTTAAGCAGCATGATAGAGACCCTTGGCCAGCATCCTGAGCTCTGAAGGTCCTAGGAGCCAGACTTCTAGCCCGGACACAAAACCAGGATCTTGGATAAGTACCTTTCCCCATCGGGGAATTTTTAACTAGCTTCAAACAGTGGTTTCCTGGATGTGCTCCCAAAGCCCTTCAAGCTCTGCCCTCCTACTGGCTGTTCTGGGGGAATGGACCAGCATGGCTATGCCTGGCTGTGATCTATCTGTGAGGTTTGCAGGGAAAGAGGAACTGAACAAGACTCTGGAGGGGGACTGAGATAATACAGTGAGTAGGGCACTTGCCTTGCACAAGGCCAATTGGTTTCAATTCCCAGCATCCCATATGGCCCCTGAGCAATGCCAGGAGTGATTCCTGAGTGCAGAGCTAGGAGTTCCCCTGAGCATTGCTGGTGTGGCTCCAAAACAAACAAAAGACTGGCAGGTGCCTGAGACAGAGAGATTGTACAAGAGGTGAGTCACTTGCCTTGCATGCCACAACCCTAGCTCAAATTCCCAGCACCACATATTTTTTTTTAATTATACCACCGTGAGATACACAGTTACCAAAGTGTTCATATTTGGGTTTCAGTCATACAATGTTCCAGCACCCATCCCTCCACCAGTGTCTATGTCCCTCCACCAATGTCCCATGATTTCACCCCTCCCCAGCCTACATCTATGGCAGGCAATTTTCACTTCTCTCTCTCTGTCTCTCACTCACTTACTCACTCACTTCCTTCTTTTACACATAGTGTCTTTCAATACATATAGTTAGAGGTTATCAGTATATCCTTTTGCCTACTTTCAATGCTCAGTTCTATGCTGGTATTATCATTTACAATAATTACTAGTACACTGTTCCTTTCTCTGTATTGCCTAACCTCTGACTCCCACACATTTGCAGAAGGTTCTGCCAACTGACCAGACCTCCTGATCCATGTTTTGCCTGGCCTTGGATCTTGGTATCATGCTATTTTTTATCCCGCAAATAAATGCAGTCATTGTATATCTGTCCTTTACCCTCTGGCTCATTTCACTCAGCATAATCCTCTCCATGTCCATCCATTTATCGGCAAATTTCATAACTTCATTTTTCCTAACAACTGCATTGTATTCCATTGTGTAAATGTACCAAAGTTTCTTTATCCAGTCATCGGTTCTCGGGCACTCTGGTTGTTTCCAGATTCTGGGTATTCTGAATAGTGCTGCTATGAAAATAAAAGTGCAGATGGCGTATCTGCTGTGTGTTTTTGCCCCAGCACCACATTTGGTCTCCTGAGCACTCCCAGGGGTCAATCCTAAGCTCAGTGCTAGCAATAATGCTCAAGCATCACCAGATGTGGCCTAAAAGCCAAAAGTCAAAAAGAAAAAGAAAAAACAGAATGGAAAGTGTCTGCCTTTGTGAAACCCACTTTGACTTTTGAGACGATGTTTGAGTAAAGCTAGTGATCTAATGTCTGTTCCTCATCTATAAAATGGGAATAATATTCACCTTTTGAATGATTTCAAAGTTTTAAAAAAGAGGCTATCACAAAAGAAATCTCTCCCATATGAAGGATAGAAAAAAAACATAGTAAGGGAACAACAGTCAATGACATCAGAACTGAAGATTTGGTCTATTACTTACATGGGGAGTGCAAGTGGTGTTGAGAAGGGTCCTTGGGACACTTGCAGAGGAAAGCAAGCTCTCTGGTGATGGCTGTGGTGTTGAAATTATGGCTGCACAAAAAGTATGATTAAAAATATTGCAGGGGCCGGAGCGATAGCCCAGCGGGTAGGGCGTTTGCCTTGCACGGGCAGACTCATGCCTGCACGGGTTCGATCCCCGGCATCCCATATGGTCCCCCGAGCACCGCTAGGAGTAATTCCTGAGTGCAGAGCCAGAAGAGACCCCTGAGCATTGCCGGGTGTGACCAAAAAAAAAAAGCAAAAAAAAAATTGCAAATCCCAGTACCTCAATTAAAATGGTTAGAAATAGGTATTTTAGCAGATTTTTCATGAAGAATCTACTCTGATGTCAGACATAGTAAGTGCTTAATAAGTGAAGGACTATTGGGGTTATTAGTATTATTATTGTTATTATTATCATTGAACCTCAAATTTTCCCAAGCCCAGGTGACAAGCATGAGTGAAAACACTTTAACAATATGAATTCTAATTTCCCTAGGTTATTGCTTCCCCTAATTTAATTAACAAATTTGCCCCTCATGAGACAGATACCAGATGTTGTCACTTATCTGTAGCACATAGAGCAATAAGACAATAGTTATAATAGTTATCAGTGATGGCAACCCCTTGACCCCAGATTGCAGAACTGAGAGTGCCATGTAAGTTGAGGGAGTTGGGGGGCATGAGATGGTCTGGAGCTAACATGAGGACATTGGTTAGAGTCAGGGGTACTTGGTGGTGTAAAGGTGAGGTAACTGTGCCCATCAAAACCATAAGAATCAACATTATTGTTAGCACTAACCCAAACTATAATAATTAATTTGAATGGGTTTTCTGGGTCAGTGCTTGCCTTACACCCTGCTGCCTCAGGTTTGCTCTCTGACACCAAATGGCCCCTGATCACTCCCACTAGACGTAATCCCTGAGCATCTCTAAGTGTGTTCTACCCTCCCCCACCTCAAAAAAAAAAGTTTGCTGAGGAGGTGGGGAGGATAGAGAGAGGGACTTGGGTCATTGATGGAGAAATGTTAACACTGGTGGTGGGTTTGAAGTTGGAATGCTGTAACCTGAAACTCTATTACTAACAGTTTGTAAGTCAATGTGCCTAAACGAAAGTAGGTGGGGGTGGAGACTTAGACGTTATTCCTATAGGATAGCCCACGTGTGCATCCCCACAGGTGGACACTTAGACACTTAGACATTATTCCTATAGGACAGTGTATGTGTGCAGCCCCACAGGTGGACACTTAGATGTTATTCCTATAGGACAGTGCACATGCACAGCCCTGCAGTGGTCTTTTCCTTGCTGCTGCGACTCTCTGAAGCTGCCACTGCTCTGCTCCACTCTAGTTTCGGACTCATCCTCCCACCATTGCTGCAGTTCTCAGTGTCACACATCTCTGTCTACACGTCACACCTGTCACACTCAGCAGAGGTGTCCTGAAGTAACATAGTGGTGAGCTGACATTGTCTGTGATAGCATGTGTTTACTTAGCACTCCCTGTTCAGCACAGGGCAAACTTTAATATGCATTGAAACATGGGTCAAGAGACTTTCTGAACTGAGCATTAAATAGAGGCAAAAGATACACATGACAACCCTTTAATGTATGTTCCGTAATCCATAGTCTGGAAGGGAAGGAAAAGAGAAAGAGAGAGAAAGGGAAAGAAATAAAGAACCTGCCATGGAGCAGGGCTGGGGGAGGGGAGGGAACCGGGTAGTTGGTGGTGGGAGATGGGCACTGGTGGCGGGATGGGTGCTGGGACACTGTATGACCAAAACCCAAATATGAACTTTTTAATTGTATATCTTTGTAATTGTATATCTCACAGTGGTATAATAAAATACTTTTAAAAAAAGAGACATCCTGAGTGACTGGACAACAGTCCACACTCTAAGTTCCTGCCTGCTCTTCCTCTGGATGGGGTCTAATTGCAGAGCCCCTTCTCACCCCCCTACTCCCCTGAATTGCTCCCAGTGACATCTGACAGCCAAACTGTCCCTGAACTTGGGGGAAAACTGAGGTCAAGCAGAGAACCCCCTCTATCACACACACAACCTCTCTGGCTCCTGCCCTGCAGCCATTATTTATTGCTCCAAACGAGTAATTTCAAACTTAGCAGCTTAAAACAACACAATTTATTAGGAGTCGGGAATGTGGGAGTGGCTTCAGGGATAGTTCAAGCATTACTGGGTCTCTTGTGAGGTCCCAGTCAAGGTTTCAGCCCTCTGAGGTTGTTTGGCTCCAAGGGCCCTGCCTTCAAGCGGCCTCCCTGGGTTGTGAACACAAGGCGTTTACTTCATGCCACATGGACCTCGCACAGCAGCTCATGACAGGGCTCACCCAGAGTAAATTATCAGGGGAGAGAGTGACCTAGACAGAAGCTGCGATCTTCTCTGAAGCAACATCCACTATGTCTGCCAGAGTTTGAGGATCAAACAGCTCTCTGCTGGTATGAGGATGGAGGGACTACAGCAGGGTGTGAAAGCAAGGAGTAAGACTCTCCGCTGATACCAGATGGAGGGAACCACACAGGCTGTGAATACAGGAATGGGATTCATGGATTCCAGGATGGAGGGAACCACAGTATGGTGTGAATACGGGAATAGGACTCTCCAGGGCAGTTCTGGAATCTGTCTGCCATGCACCATCTGCCCTCCTGATCCAGCCTTATAGACTTGCCTCAGGGAGCCCCATCTTTCTTCATGGTCAAAGAGGGACTTTGAGAGACCCCAAGAATGAAGCTAAGCTGTGAGAAAAAAAAATGTCATGAAATTTGCCTATAAATGGATGGACATGGAGAGGATCATGCTGAGTGAAATTAGCCTGACGGTAAAGGACAGATATACAATGACTGCGTTTATTTGCAGGATATAAAAAGCAATAGCATGCTACCAATATCCAAGGCCAGGCAAAACATGGATTAGGAGGTCTTGTCAGGGGGTGGAATCTACTGCAAGTGTGTGGGAGTCAGAGGTTAGATAAGACAGAGAAAAGAACAAGGTACTAATAATGGTTGGAAATGATAATACCAGCCTAGAACTGAGCATTGAATGTAAGCAAAGGGTTTTACATGATAACCTGTAAAGGTATTTATTGTAAGCCACAATGTGTAATAGAAGGAAGAGAGAGGCAGACAGATAGACACAGAGAGAGAGAGAGAGAGAGAGAGAGAAAGAAGCTAAATGACTGCCATAGAGGCAGGCTGGAGGAGAGGGTGGGAATCAGGGGACATTGGTGGGAAGTGGGCACTGGTGGAGGGATGGGTGCTGGAACACTGTATGACTGAGAAACCCAAACATGAACATCTTTGTAATTGTATATATCATGGTGGTATAATAAAAAATTTCACTTGCATCACTTGTCTTCCCGTTGTTCATCAATGTGCTCCAGGGGGCACCAGTAACATCTCCATATGTCCTGTTGTGTGCTAGTGTACCCAAGGGCATCTGCTCACTCCAGGAACATGAAAAACCTCAAACCATTCCTTCAGGTCATGGAAATGAGGTCTATAATTGTTACTGGTTTTTGGCATATCAAATACGACACGGGTAGCTTGCCATGTGGGTGGTAAACTCGGTTAGTAGGCTCTCAGTTCATGCATTTACTGATGAACTGCAAAACCACAAAGCAGCCGCAAGACGAGGGAGAGATGGACTTTTCTCTTGGGTGGAGCTCTGATGAGTTGTGGAGTCCAGATATTGAACATGGCGGCCCTCATGGTGTAGG
Source organism: Cryptotis parvus (assembly GCA_021461705.1). Taxonomy (NCBI): domain Eukaryota; kingdom Metazoa; phylum Chordata; class Mammalia; order Eulipotyphla; family Soricidae; genus Cryptotis; species Cryptotis parvus. The sequence continues at coordinate 42,760 of JAJIBD010013080.1, read as the reverse complement.
GGGTTCCTCTGGCTTCTTGAGGCTCTCTTGGGATAGCGGGCCAGGGCTAGAACCCATCTTTCCTCCGGACGTCTGTGATCAGCTGAGCACAGGGAGAACTGGTAGCAGCTCTGCCTCATGTAGCTGTATATTCATACACAATATTATATCTGTATATTCATACACAATATTAGAAATAATCCAGAGAGTTTGGAGAAGCAGTACAGAAGACACCTTGCATGAGGCTAACTCTGATTCAAATCCCTGGCACCATAGATGGACCACAGAGCACTGAGTGGGGTTTTTCCTAAGCACAGAGCCAGGAATAGGTCCCTTGTGCAACATGGGGTATGACCCCCAAACAACGCAAAACAAAGGCTCCTTGTGTACTCTGGAAAGTATGAAAGAGAACCCTTGCATACTTTGCTCCCTTCCTCTCAAGGGTTAACACTTAACCAAATGATAAATGTTAACACTTAACCAGAATACTGACATTGATAGAACCCACCTATTTTACTCAGATTTTTCTAATTTTAATGTACTAATTTATCTGTGTGTGTTCTACACTATTTTCTATCCACCACCAAATTCAAGAGATTGAAGAGCCTACTGTACCACAAGAAATTTTTGTTATCATTTTAAAGTAACCATCTGCCTTGCCTTCCCTTTGTTCCATCAACTAAAAACATGACAATATTTATATTTATTTATTACCTGTCTTCCAGTTCTCAAATTTGCATATCATGATATAAATGTAATATCATTACAGTCTTTTAGGATTACTTTTTCCTGCTTAGCTTAAGTCCCTGAAGTTTTGCATGTATCAAGTTTGTCAATAGTATTTTATTTTATGGTTCAATAGCTTTTAAATTTTTTTTTAAAAAATGGATATTCCTCCAAAGACTAGAAATTGAGCTCCCATTTGACCTAGTCATACCACTCCTGGGGATATACCCTGGGAAACCAAAAACACACAACGGAAACACCATCTGCACTTTTATTTTCATAGCAGCACTATTCACAATAGCTAGAATCTGGAAACAACCAGTATGCCCGAGAACTGATGACTGTATAAAGAAACTTTGGTACATCTACACAATGGAATACTATGCAGCTGTTAGGAAAAATGAAGTTATGAAATTTGCCTATAAATGGATGGACATGGAGAAGATCATGTTGAGTGAAATTAGTCAGAAGGAAAAAGACAGATATAGAATAACTGCATTTATTTGCATCACACACACACATACACACACACATATATACATATATATATATGATACCAAAATCCAAGGTCAGGCGAAACGTGGATCAGGAGGTCATGTCAAAGGTGGAAATTACCACAAACGTGTGGGAATCAGAGGGTAGGCAAGACAGAGAAGGGAACAATGGCTAACATTTGACAAAAGGGCTAATACCAACCTAGAACTGAGCACTAAATACAGGGGGAAAGATACATATGATAACCTCTAAGTGTATGTATTACAACAATCCACAATATGGAAGAGAAGGAAGAGAGAAAGAGAGAAGAAAAGAGATAAAGAACCTGCCATAGAGACAGGCTATGGGAGAGGGGAGGGAATAAGGGACATTGGTGGTGGGAAGTGGGCACTGGTGGAGGGATGGGTGCTGGAACACTGTGTGACCAAAACCCCCAAACATGAACAACTTTGTAATTGTATATCTCACGGTGGTATAATAAAATATTAATTAAAAACGTAGAGAAGGGAACAGTGTGCTCATTGCTCATAATTGGCAAAAATAATCCCAGCCTAGAACTGAGCATTGAATACAGGCAAAAAGATACACATGATAACCTCTAAATGTATGTATTGCAATCCACAATGTGTGAGAGAAGAGAGAAAGAGAGAGAAAAAAAGAAAGAGAAAATAAATAAAGAACCTGCCATAGAGACAGGCTAGGGGATGGGGGAGGGAATCGGGGACATTGGTGGTGGGAAGTGATGAGGGATGGGTGGATGGGAAACTGTATGGCGAAACCAAACATGAACATCTTTGTAATTGTAAGTCTCACGGTGGTCGATCACGATCACGATCTTCCCGTTGATCATCTATTTGCTAGAGCGGGCACCAGTAATATCTCCATATGTCCTGTCTCATGCCAGTAGAGCCAGGGGCATCGGCTTGTTACAGGAACATAAAGAGCCTCAAACCATTATATTAGGTCATGGGAATGACCTAATATAATTGTTACTGGAATTTGGCATATCATATACAACACGAGAAGCTTGCCAGGCTTGCCGAGCGGGAGGCAAACTCTTTTAAACACCTCCAAATAAAGCATTTATTGATGAACCGCGAGGCCAGCGGCCGCGCAAGCCGGGCTGTGATGGGCTGGTCTGCTGGGTGGAGTTCTGACGAGAGGGAAGTCCAAAAGTGGAAAATGGCGGCGCCCGTGGAGGTGAGGGAGGGGTGGTCTGGCTTGTTGTGAGGCTCTGCCGAGGTGGTGGGCCAGGGCTAGAACCCGCCATGCCTCCCAACTGCCTCATGAACGGCTGTGCACAGGGAGAGCAAGGAACAGCTCTGCCCCATGTGGGGAGAGTCTCTGGACCAGCATACCTGGGCCGGATTGAGGAAAAAGCTGCTGCAGAGTGGGTGTCGGTGATCCGGGCTGTGATGGGCTGGTCTGCTGGGTGGAGTTCTGACGAGAGGGAAGTCCAAAAGTGGAAAATGGCGGCGCCCGTGGAGTGAGGAGGGGGTGATCTGGCTTGTTGTGAGGCTCACAGTGGTATAATAAAATATTTTAAAAAAAAAAAAAAGAAGCGGTCGTCCCTTCCCCCTCCATCTTGTCAAGCCTGGTGGCCCTGCCCTTGGGAGCTGCCCACGGGACCAGCACAGGGCCTCACGAGACGGCTGGGGAGGCTGGCGCTCGGCTCGCGCCGGGCCTAGCTGACCATGGAACCCCGAGGAGGGCAGATGGGTTTTGGGGAGGGCCCGTCGCCTCTGGGCGGGTCCCGGAAGCAGCCGGATGGGACTCGCCCATCACACTAGCCACCATTTTTGCTGTCCAGGCGTTGCGAAACGGCCTCAGACCAGATCAACAGAGCAAAGCCAGTTCGAGCCCAGGTAGGCGGCTCCAAGAGGCGGGAATCACTGGGAAGTCGTCAGATGGAGGCGTGGTCGCCCCCCCCCCCCTCCATCTTGTCGAGCCTGGTGGCCCTGCCCGCGAGCTGCCCACGGGCCAGCACAGGGCCTCACGGACGGCTGGGGAGGCTGGCGCTCGGCTGGCGCCGGGCCTAGCTCACCATGGAACCCCGAGGAGGGCAGATGGGTTTTGGGAGTGGGCCCGTCGCCTCTGAGGGGTCCCGGAAGCAGCCGGATGAGACTTCGCCCATCACACTAGCCACCGTTTTTGCTGTCCGAGACGCTGCGAGGCGGCCTCGGACCGGATCGGCAGAGCGGGCCAGTTCTAGCCCAGGTAGGCGGCTCCAAGAGGCGGGAATCGCTGGGAAGTCGCCGGATGGAGGCGTGGTCGTCCCTTCCCCCTCCATCTTGTCGAGCCTGGTGGCCCCTGCCCGCGAGCTGCCCCACGGGCCAGCACAGGGCCTCGCGGACGGCTGGGGAGGCTGGCGCTCGGCTCGCGCCGGGCCTGGCTGACCATGGAACCCCGAGGAGGGCAGATGGGTTTTGGGAGTGGGCCCGTTGCCTCTGACGGGTCCCGAAGCAGCCGGATGAGACTCACCCATCACACTAGCCACCATTTTTGCTGTCCGACGTTGCGAAACTGCCTCAGGCCAGATCGACGGAGCAGGGCCAGTTTGAGCCCAGGTCGCATGGCCGCAGCGGCCGCACGGTCCACTAAAATAGTGAAACAGTGATGTCTTTTAATGCATTGCAGTCAACGAAGAGCAGGAAAGTTTGTTGGGAGGGAGATATAAAGAGGAAAGAAATGACATACAGAACCCGCCAAGTGGTTGAGGTGTGGGAGGGGGAGGGAGGTGGGGACATTGGTGATGGGAGATGGATTTGGGCGGAGGGTGCGTGTTGGAACACTGTAGAACCAAAGCTCTGCATGAGCATCTTTCAATTAAAAGAGAGGGTGGAATCTTCCACAAACATGTGGGAATCAGTGGTTAGGTAAGACAGAGAAGGAACAGTGTGCTAATATTTGTCAAAAATGATAATACCAGTCTAGAACTGAGCATTGAATATAGGAAGAAAGATATACATGATGATCTCTGAATGTATGTACTGCAATCCACAATGTGTAAGAGAAGAGAAAAAGAGAGAGAGAGAAGAGATAAATAATTTGCCATGGAGGAGGGCTGGGGGAGGGGGAGGGAAGTGGGGACATTGGTGTTGGGAGATGGGCACTGGTGGAGGGATGGGTGCTGGAGCACTGTATGACGGAAACCCAGACATGAACATCTTTGTAATTGTATGTCACATGGCGGTGTAATAAAATATTAAAAAAAAAAGCTAAGCAATAGCAAGGGAGCACCAGGATCCAGGGGTGAGTGTGGAAACTAGAACCTGGAAAAGAAAGCGTAGAAGGGGAGAGATAGAAGTACATGGGGGCGGGGTGGGGGGAGAGTCTGGGGGAGCAGGAGAGGGAACAGGTTTTCTAATGCAACAGGAAGCTGGGAAGAGAGAGGCATCCTACAGTCCCAGTGAGCCAGGCTGATGACGCTGTGTTCTACTAGTTGGGGCTTGTTTCCTTCTAATCTGCGTGTCCCTGGCTGGGGACTCTGCTCTATGGTTCCTCCTATGGGAACCCAGGCTCAGAGACCAGCCGCTGTCTTGAATGTTACCTGAACCGTTGGCAGAAACAGAAATATGGAGGGCTTGTCAGGCCACAAAATGTCGAGGAGTGGTACATGACTCTTCTGTCACAATCCATTTTCCACTTTGACTCCAGCCTGTTACAAGAGTACGCCAAATACCATCTGTTTTGTTTGGTTGAAATGTTGAACTTCCCAACTAGTGATAGAAAGACCTAGCAGCTGCTCGCAGCAACACTGAGATTTAATGTGAGTCTGATATCGGATACTGCACTGCTCACGCCCTAGAGCACAAAGTCCACCAAGGCGACCCTGGGACTGCTCATGGGGCTCTAGGACCGCTCAGGAGGTCATGGGGTGGCAGGGATCCAACTCGGGTGTCATGTATGCCCTAACCACTGTACTATCTTTCACCCCCAGAATTCAACCTTATGTGTTAGAAGAAAAAAGAAGTAGAAGTATTTGGAAACCAGCACTAATGATTCATAAAGGGCTAAGAGGGAGACAAACTTTTCAAAGAGAAAAAAAAGTGAAAATAGGGGAAGTCTGACAAGTGTGGGTTCCCAGCGACAGCTAGATGTGGAAGGCCTCATTTCCCGGGCCACACTCGGATGGGGGGCAGTGAACTGCACTCAGACAGAACACGCCGGCCTGCGGAAGGCAGTGCTGCAGGAGGCCAAGAAAAAACGGATTACTCCCTGGCCTGGCAGTGGAGGCTCTCTGAGTCCTGCACACCCAATTTTTCTATCTGGGTTTGTAAGTCCATACACACACTCATGTGTTGATCTGCCAGCTTCACCTGGGAACCCTAGGCAGAGGGTGCCCATCGGTCCTTCACTGTCCTCCTGGATTCTTCCTATGCTCACTGTAGGAGAGGCTGCCTTCACTGCTTGAAGAGAAAGAAAGCTCAAGAGGAAGGGAGGCTCTGACATGGGTCAGGAGGAAGAGGAGGATGCCTCAGCCCCAGCCCCCCACACCTGCTCCTATCCTGGGCTGAAGGAGTATCTAGTGATAAAAACGGATCAATGTTCTGGGACAATCAGCAACAAAATCAAGAAAAATCTTAATATCTCTAGAGTATTTACTGGGTTAGGAATCAGATCAAACATAAAATATGCATTATTAGGTCACAATAACCTAAGTACATGTTATTCTCCTGTTTTAAAAATGAGGATCTTTAAATTTTGTTGGAGTGAGCAATACAAAGCAGATTTGTTATGTGACTAACGGGGCAGGTTGGGGTTGGGAGGAAATCTGGGGATACTGAAGGAGGGAAGGTCACACTGATGGTGTTGGAGCACTAAATGCCTGAAACAACTGTATTATGAATAACTTTGTAAATCACAGCCTTTTAATAAAAATAAAATAAATTTTTAAATAAGGGTCTTATGAGAACAGAGAAACGCCTCAACTACTGAGCACTCGCTTTCAATGCAGGAGGCTGTGTTTGAACCCTGGCACCACATCTTCACCCGAACACGGTGGGGAGTGACCTCTGAGCAACAAATCTTGAGCACTGTTGAAAGTGCTACACACACACACACACACACACACACACACACACACACACACACACACACACACATCTTTGACTCAGAAAGGTCAAGTTATTCATCAAGGTCACATAGCTAATAAGTGACAGTCCTAGGATTTGAACCCAAATCTGCCTGATTCCAGATGCTGTGCATTTAACTACTGACTATGAGATCAGAAAGTGATAAACAATGCACAAAGGGCCTCCCATCACCTTGACCTCAGATGACCTCAACCAAGGAATGGATTCGCCTGGACCAGGCAGTTCCCTGCTGGTTCAGGCTTCACCATCTGGTGGCATTCACAAGCTGATGTATGAGGAGAAAGGTTGGTCACTCATAGTCACAGGTAACAGGAAAGGACAAGAAAACAGCCAGGGGCGGGGATATAAATCATGAGATCCTCTCGGGTCACAGTTGACTCTGGAACTATCTAATCCTGCTGTGATTAGATTAAACAATCTAATCAAAGGGCCGGTTGAATGTGACCCCTTTCCACTTGGGGACTCAACAGAACGTTCCTGCCAGCCCACAGCGGGATCTGTCAGGTTCGTCCTTTGGCAGAAAGGGGATTTGGCGTTTTCCCCCGGCGAGGGTTGGGGCTTGGGTTTTGCTGATGCTCCGTTTCTTCATGGACAGCCAGCACAAGTCGCTGGACCCTTTTCAAACCAGTTGTGGCGAATTTCTTAGAGACTGCAAGCGATCTACGGAATATCTAAGGAGTGGCAGTGGGTCCCCTTCTCCACACTCTGACTGTAGAGGCGGGATAGCGCCAGCTCAGGCCAGAGGGCAGGTGAGGGCAGCAGAGAGCTGGAGGCTGGACCCGCAGCTGGGCGCGCTCCACAGGAAGTGGCCAGGCATGCGGAGGCCCCGGAGCAGCCAAGGAAATCCCCTCCCCTGGGTTCACCGAGAGGCCAGCGCAGGTTGAAGTTTAATGTGGGGGGGGAGCGAGTTTAAGCCAGACCCAAGGAGACACAGAGATGCCAGAGACAACACTGCTGAGAAGAACCGAGAAGGCGGGAGGTCAGCAGAGGTCCAGGAGTAGTCCTGAACACCCGCCAGCCCTGCTCTCCCCCGGCCAGGGGAGCACAGAGGAATTTAGGCAAAAAAAAAAAAAAAAAAAAAGCAAAGACAAACAGCCTGGTTCATTTTATGAGGTCATCATAACCCTAATAACAAAATTTGTAAGAACAGCATTTACACAAAATAAAAAACAGCCTCACTACTGAACATGGGTGCATTTAGAAAAAAACAAAACAACACACATCAAAAAGCTGGAATAAAGCGTGTATTATATCACCCATTGCTGCCCAGCAGCGGTTTATGCTTGCAAGGAAAGGCTGGTTAGACACAGATGTACTAAAACTATACAGGTTATCAATAAAAATAAATGTTCAAGTCTGGATCTGATAGCTACATGCTAAATTTGCACCGCCATTTTTCTTGGAGGCCTTTTGGTTTGTTTTGCTTTACTTTGTAAACTTAGGAAGTGTCGGGGGCCCTGGCCAGCAGACCGCAGCACAAATGAGGAAGACCTAGATCTTGCCAGACTTCATCCCTGCGGAAAAAGGAGAGGGATGGACTTGGGAGAAACTCTGCCTTGCCGCTGCTGCTGAGAAAGGAAAGAAAGAACGAAGGACACCCATGCAGCGGGGATTTCTGGATAGCAGTACTCCATTTAATAAACACAGTTTAAGCCTTTTATACAATATTTGGGTGGAGGGGGTACAAGCACACATCACAGGGCATTTGTGAGCTCCTGGGCCATTGTAACAGAAAACAGTCACAGATTTAGCATTTTGCAAGGTAACATTTGCAAGATAACGATCATTGACTTACATTTTCCTGTGATCAGAAGACCAGGCACATTCTGCTTCACCTTAGCTCAGATAAGCACAGATGTTTTGGTGTAACCATATGGGCAGGACCCAGAATGGTCCTGCCCTTAGGGCCTTGTGGCAGGAAGTGCTGGACCCAAAGGTTAGCAGCTCAGAACCCAACAAGGAAGAAGGGCCAGAGGGACAGTGTGAGGATTAAGGCCTTGCACACTGCCAACCCCAGCTCAGTCTGCACAAACAGCTCCCCAAGCACTGCCGGAAGTGACCCCTGAACACAGAGCCAGGGATCTGTATACCAAAACTAGTTTGTTCTTTAAATTAGAAGGTAATATTTAGGAAGAAAGGATAAATAATTTCAACAGAACAAGGAGTATTTTACCAACGAAGCTTTGTAGCAGCTGGGGAGAAAGGGCTAGTTCTGTGTTTTGCCAGCAGGAGCTCCAGGACTGGTCCCCAGCACTACCTGGAGTGACAGCCTAGCACTGGGCCAGCAGGTAGCACAACCCGGGCATTCAATCTTTCAGCCAACGAGGCCGAGTATCACCAGGAATAGTCCCAGGCCCCCAGCCCTGCTCAGGAGATCAATTTTATTGATCTATTTAAATAACATGCTTTCAGGCTTATCCTTTAAGCCCACTTCTCTCTTGAACAGGTGTCTTGTTGGCTTATCTATGTTTCTTCACTTGCTTATTTCCACTGCGGAAAAGCCAGTGTTCTCTCTTGAATAATTTTCCTCTTTCTCTCCTTTCACATATTTATAAAGTTTTGTTCAATAAAAACTAAAAAAAAAAATTTTTTTTGGCTTATTGGGTCACACCCGCGACAGCGGCAGGTATTACTCCTGGCTCTTTGCTCAGGAATTACCCCTGTAGGTGCTCAGGGGACTATATGGGATGCCGGGGATCGAACCTGGGCCGCATGCAAGGCAAACCCCCTACCTGTTTTGCTATCACTCCGGCCCCAATAAAAACTAAATTGATTCACTAATCAATTTAGGTTCATCAATAAATGCTGGGTTTAGAGGTGACTACAAAAGTATGCCACCCACACAGCAGAGCCTGGCAAGACTCCAGTGTCGTATTTGATATACCAAATACCAGTAACAATTATAGACCTCATTCCCATGACCTGATGGAATGGTTTGAGACTCTTTATGTTCCTGGAGCAAGCAGATGCCCTTGGGCTCTACTAGCATGAGATAGGACACATGGAGATGTTACTGGTGCCCACTCGATGATGAATGGGAAGACAGTGATACAGTGACAGTGATTCACTAAAACAAACAGAATAAACTCTTCGTTTTACTGAGTTTTTTTTTTCATTTTATTTACCATGTTCTATTTCATTGGGTCTGCTATAATTTTAAATAATTTACAGTAAAATCTAGTTATTTTGGGTGTATTTGCTTTTTCCCATTTTTTTAAGTGGAAGGTTAACAATGATTTATAGACCTTGTGTTCTTGTTTGTTTGTTTGTTTGTTTTAAGGGAGATGCCACACCTGGAATCTACTTCTACCTCTGTGCTCAGGGGTTTGCTCGAAGCAGACCTCAGGGGCTCATACAATGCCAAGGGTCAAGCCAGGATCCCTCACATGTGATGCATACACTTAGTTCTTTAAGCTGCCTCTGTGTCCTTAAGACCATTCTCTTCTAATACTAATTTTTTAAGGCTAAAATTTATTTTAAAGCACTGCCTTTCAAATAAAACACTACTTATCACTAATTTGATTCATTGGTTTTCATTATAATTACATTAAAAATATCTAATAGTGTCTCTTCTTTGACCAATGGAATATTTGGGACAATATTATTTAATTTTCAAATTTTTGTGGAAATTTCCCCATAACTCAAATTCATATGCATTTTTGTTATTTATTTTAATTTAGTTGATTTCTAGTCAGAGAATATAATTTATATTATTTCAGTTATTTTAAATTTATTGATTTTTATGTACTACAAATGTTTTATCTTGGTGAATGTTTGACACATATTTTAAAAAAATATGTTATTCATTTTGAGGAAAAAAAGTAAGAAAATGTGATTCATAGAAAAATCAGTCATAAAAAATTAATGGTGATATTAAAGAAATATTGGATGTTGCAGGAAAAGTTTTAAAATAGTAATAATAAATGTGTGCAAGAATTAAAGGGTAACATGGATAGAGGGAAGTGAAATGATAGATATGAAAATTACTGAAAGGAAAATTACTGATAATTACAATACATAAAGTGAAAAATGGGCTCAACAGATTGGACATTGCAAGAAAGAACAACGGACGAGCTTGGGTTTCAGTGATTTGCAATACTGGAATAACTATTTCTATTTTTTTATCTTTTTTTAAATATTTTATTATACCACCGTTAGATATACAATTACAAGATGTTCATGTTTCAATTTTGGTTCTACAGTGTTCCAACACCCATCCCTCCAGCCCTGCCCATCTCCCATCACCAATGTCCCCACCTCTCTCCACCTTCCCCAGCCTGCCTCCAGGGCAGGTTCTTTATCTCCTCTCTCTCTCTCTCTCTCTCTCTCTCTCTCTCTCTCTCTCTCTCTCTCTCTCTCTCTCTCTCTCTCCTTCTTCTTGCTTCCCTTTTTACACATTGTAGATTGTAATATATTCTAGAACATGATTGGTTCCACTAGTTTGATGTAGAGGGTCCGGACCACGAAAATGGCGGCTTTTATGGTGAGTGAGTCTCATCCAGCTGCTTCCGAGGCCCTACAGAGGTGATGGGCCCACTCCCAAAACCCATCTTGCCTCCTGGAAGCCTCATGGTCAGCTGAGTTAGGGGAGAATCAGATGGCAGCTGTCCCCCATGCTTTTGAGTCTCTGCATCAAGGCCTAAAGCCCCAAGGCAGTTCGTGGGCGGGGGTCACCAGGCCTCCAGGACTTGTCAGAGAGGAGAAGGGATACCCCAGCTCCATCTCCAGGAATGCCCGGTGACTTCCACCTCCAAGAGCCGCCTACCTGGGCTCAAATTTGGTTGCTCTGAGCTGGTCTTGAGATCAGCATCTCTCTTGCATGGGTCTGATGAGCTATGTGGGGTCCGGACCATGATAATGATGGCTATTATGGTGAGAGAGTCTCATTTGGCTGCTTCCAAGGCACTACAGAAGTGATGGGCCCACTCCTAAAACCCATCTTGCCTCCTGGGAGCCTCATGGTCAGCTAAGGTAGGGGAGAGCCAGATGGCAACTCTCCCCCGTGTGTCTGAGTCTCTCATCTTTCTCTCTATCTCTATTTCTGTCTCTGTATTTCTCTCTCCCTTCTCCTACATCTTGTGACTTTTCTTAAGATTTATGATGCAATTTATATTCAGTAGTGATTTCTAATGTGACACTATAGTTCCTCATTCCCCATCAACCTCCCCAGTTTGTTACAACTGCAATGATCATTATGTTGTACAGATGTGAAAGATCCTGGGAAGGACCTGTTCCCAGCCTACTTTGTTGTCCAAGTCTCTTGCGCAGCAGAGCACTGTTCTTCCTATGTCAGACCATCCACCATCCAGGGCCCACAGGGCAGAGAGCCCTGGAGGTGTAGACAAGCCTATCTCCTGTCTGCCACCTGCCAATGCAGCCGGGCACTGCAGCCATACCTGCAACACCTCAAGGGGCAGGTGGCCCTGGATTAACTATTTCACATATACATGACTCTAACAACACACCCATCCCAGTATACCCACCTCCTTCCCCCAAGTTCCTCAGTTCCCTCCTTTTGAATATGCCCCCAATTCAGTTCTGTGGGTCAGTTCTCCCATTTCGCTGCCTTTGGCCCTTTGTTTCCACCTTATGTATCTTTAGGTAGCACATAGAGAATTCATTCTGTACCTGTTCCTTTTCTCTGACTGACTTCACTCAGCCTGACCTTGTTGTGTATTTTTAGGTAGCACATAGAGAGCTCATTCTGTACCTGTCCATTTTCTCTGACTGACTTCACTCAGCCTGAGCTCCTCTAGTGCCATCCATGTCATGTCAAATTGCATAACATTTGTCCTTTCTTAGCACTGCAAAGTATTCCATTGCTTATATATACAACAACTTCTTGATCTGCAGTTGGGTATGGGGAGTGAGGGGATCTTTTTATTTTAAACGCCATTTCTTTCTTTCATGGTGCAGAAATTTTTTCTGCTTCTTCTTTTCCCCCTTGAGAGGGATCCCACATTCAGCAGTGATCAGCTTACTCCTGGCTCGGCACTCAGGAATTACTCCTGGTGTTGCTGTGGGGCCATATGGTATGGTGGAGATCAGACCCGAATTGGCAACATGCAAGACAAAGCTCTCCAAACCCAGGAAGTTTTTAGTTTGTTGTATTCTCATTTGTTTATTTTATCTTCTGTTTTCTTAGCCAATATCATCAAATCATTAAAGATGCCTCTAAAGTCTGATACCATGGAGAGTTCTGTTTTCTTTTGGTCTGTTTTATGAACTCATGTCTAATAGTCCATTTTTAATTAATTTTTCTATGATGTAAGATAGGGTTCCAGATTTTTTCTTTTGCATGTGGTTAGTCAGTATTCCTAACATCATTTGTCAAAAGGCTTTCCCTCCTCCGCTTCATGTACCTAGCTCCTTTGTCATAGATTGACTCTCCTATCTGTGGGCTTGTCTCCACACTCTCAGCTCTATTCTATTGTTCTGAAGGTGGTCTTTGTTCCTGTACTACACAATTTTTTAAAGTATTTTATTATACCACTGTGAGATATACAATTACAAAGATATACAATTAAAAGTTCATATTTGAGTTTTGGTCATACAGTGTTCCAGCACTCATCCCTCCACCAGTGCCCATCTCCCACCACCAACGTCCCTGGTTCCCTCCCCCTCCCCAGTCCGCCTCCATGGCAGGTTCTTTATTTCTTTCCCTTTCTCTCTCTTTCTCTTTTCCTTCCCTTCCAGACTATGGATTACAGACCATACATTAAATGGTTAGTACTACACAATTTTGAATACTATAGCTTTATCACATAATTTAAAGTAAGGGTGAGTAAGCCTCTATCTTTTTCTTAGGATTTCTTTGCACTGTGGTTGCTTACATGTTTTAATTATTGTAAATAAAGCAACAATAAAGTATTGGGATGAATAATAGTTCTTAGTTTTGAACAGAATGTGGTTTGAACAAATGCTCAATGCAACACTGGAGTAAGCCTATTGAATATATTCTCATAGAGAGAATTATCTTTGCAACTTTTATATAAATCTAAAATTGTTCTCAAATTAGAATGTTATTTTATAACTAATCCTTATTTACTATTTATAATACATTATTATAATTTTTTATCTTTTTGTTGTTAAATTTTCTATTGCATTTTCTTCTAAGTCTTCATTCATAAGGATTTTATCTGTTGTTTCTAATTCCTTACTTTAGTCCTCTCAGTTCTAATTCTTCTAAGTCGGATTTATGCTGTTGTTTAATCTCTTGTTTTGAACAAGAATGTTGTATTTTTATTTCCATTCTTAGAATGTAATTCTGATTCATGCTGTTCTTTAATCTCTTGTTCTAAGATTGAAAATCTCATATTTGTTTATTTTCTGAGCATAACTCTTTGGCACATTTTCATCATCCACAGTTATGTTAATACTGCTTATTCCTTTCCTTCACGGAAAGGAATTTTCTGATGATATGTTGATACGTTTAATTTTCCTGACATTTATTCAAATATCTTTTCTTTTAATTTTTTTTCCTTCATTGACATAATTAGTTTACAGTATTATGGAATTTTAGGTGTTCTGCTTCAGGCATCTGTGTATGTGCAAATATAGCCACTCCCACATGTTCCACTGCACACATATCTATCTGTGTGAATATAACCACTCTCATGTGTTCCACTGCACACATGTGTACATGAGTGAATATAACCACTTCCATGTGTTCCACTGCATACAAATGTACATGTGTAAATATAACCACTCCCACATGTTCCACTGCACACATGTGTACATGTGCGAATATAACCACTCCCACGTGTTCCACTGCACATGTGTATATGTGTGAATATAACCAATCCCACCACCAAAGCTTTTGTGTCAACCCCACAGACCTTTCCTTCCCTCCTCCCTTCCCCTCTCCTTTCCATCTGGAAATCAACAGTTCAACAAGTTTAGGAGTTAGTTTTACTGCTTACTTCCAGTTCATTTACTTCAGTAATTCATGCTTGTCGGGGAATGCCGCCAGGGTCCCCCGACAGTGTCAGGACTGAAGTTCTCTTCTACCTCCGAGGACGCTGGGAGAACAGATGAAAACTCACGAGTCCGATGCAGTTCCAAAAAGGCTTTTAATAGTACAAAAGCTCTTCCACAGCACTCCAATATAATGAACAAACTTTAGCTCTGGTCCGAACTTAGACCATACAAAAGAGCCTAAGTCTCCCACCAAAGAGAGAGGGATCTCACCCGAGCTGAGTCCTACCCAGAAGGAGCAAAAGGCCAAAGAGCAAAAGGCCAAAAGCCAAAAAGCAAAAGGCCAAGGAGCTAAAAGCCACAGGAGCCAAAAGACGAAAGCTAAAAGGCCAAAGCCAGGAGCACAAAACAGAAGGGGCCTCAAGTCAGCCCCTTATATACACCAAAGTAATCCAACCGGGAGGGTCATGTCAACAAAGAACTCTAAACAGAGTGTAGAAGGGCGGTGCCACACCCTATTGCAGGTATAAACAAAGGTTACACCAAGGACTAATCCCGAGATTATCTCTTATGTAAAACACTGGAGAGAGAGAGAGAGAGAGAGAGAGAGAGGAGAGAGAGAGGGCTGATATAAAGTAATACATCTTAACTTCATGAGCTTCATGTAATCTAGATGGTACCCACAAGGTCCTTCTTATTATTATCTGCACCAGGGTGATTCTGAGTATCTTGTTCTCGTACTGAAAGGGTCACACTCCCCTGCTTAGAGCAAACTAGTATGATCCTTCCTATAGTCTTCCTATAGTCTCAACGTAGCCAAGGTGGCAGTCTCCTGGTAAATTCTAACTGTCCCACGCTGGGTGCAGTGGGTATAAAGAGGAGCTGTGCCCAATTTAGAAAACATACAAGTCTTAGTAGATGTATAAGTCAGAAGTTATTCAATCAAGGTGACTTCTATAACTGCCACACCCTCTAGCAGTGTTTACATAGAAGAGAGGTCTCATTAGAATGAACCTTGGCTTAAATAAGATAAAGCTGGGAGTGGGCAAAACAACAAAGCTCCCAGGTTAGCTAAACCTGTCGTCCAACACATACTCCGTCTACATGTGAAACCATATAACTGTCTTTTGCTCTTTTTTTTTAACATTTAACGTAGCCAGCTTAAAGTTTACCCATTTTATACCCAAAGACTCAATTTCATCATTTTATTTTAAAATTTTGATTTGCTTTGTTCCAGTTTGGGGCCACATCCAGTATTGTTCAAGGCTTACTCCTTACTTTATACTCAGGAACTACTGTTGGTTGCTTAGGAGACCATATGGGGTGCAAGATTTCAAACCCAGGTCAGTTTCATGAGAGGCAAGTTCCCTACCTACTGTGCTATCTTTTCACCCTAATTGAATCTTTTTAAATAGCAGAGTAGATTTTTCGCTGTCCGAGCGCTGGGAAACTGCCTCATGACCAGATTAACTGAGCAAAACCAGTTCAAGCCCAGGTAGGCGGCTCCCAGAAGCGGGAATCACCGGGAATTCGTCAGATGGAGTCAGGGGGTCGGCCATTTCCCCCTCCATTTTGTTGAGCCTGGTAGCCCCGCCCAGGAGCTGCCCAGGGCCACCAGCCATAGCATGAAGAGCCTCATGAGCGGCTGGGGAGGCTGGAACTCGGCTCACCCCAGGCCCAGCTGACTGTGGCCCCGGGGAGGGCAGATGGGTTTTGGGAGTGGGCTCATCGCCTCTTGGGGGTCCCGGAAGCAGCCGGATGAGACTCGCCCATCACACTAGCCACCATTTTCGCTGTCCGGATGTTGGGAAACTGCCTCACGACCAGATTAACAGAGCAAAACCAGTTCAAGCCCAAGCAGCCACGCGGTCCAGTAAAATAGTGGAAACAGTAATGTCTTTTAATGCACTGTATTCCACAATGTGCAGGAAAGTTTGGGGGAGTGAGAGATAAAGAGGAGAGAAATGACATACAGAACCCGCCAAGTAGTTGAGGTGTGGTAGGGGGGAGGGAGGTGGGGACATTGGTGATGGGAGATGGGTATGGGTGGAGGGATGGGTGTTGGAACACTGTAGAACCAAAACTCTACATGAGCATCTTTCAATTGTATGTCTAAAATGGTGTAATAATATTGGGGGGAATAATAAAATTAAATTAAAAAAATAAATAGCAGAGTAGTATTCCACTGTGTGTGTGTGGGGGGAACGAGGAGGCAAGTTCTTTATTTAATCATCTATGGGCATTTTGGTTGACTCCATGTCTTGGTTATTATAAATAATAGTATGAATATAATGGTATAAATATCTTTCCAAGCTCAAACTCTTAAGATAAATACATAGGAGTGGCGTTGACATATCATGGACTTTCCACTTTTAAAGGAATATTTGTATCATTTTCCTTAGCAGATGCTCCAATGTTAAGTCTCACAAACAATGTACCAGAATTTCTTTCCCTCTACACTGTTGTCAATACTGTGGGCAATCTTTCTGATATTGGCCACTCTCCTTTTGTTTGTTTATATGTGTGGAGGAATATCAAGCTGGGATCAGAGCTTACTCCTGGCTCTGCACTCAGATATCACTGCTGGAGAGTTCAGGGTTCCATATGGGATGTCAGAATGGAACCCAGTTAACCACTGCAAGGCAAACACTTTATGTGCTGTACCATCTCCCCGGCCATATTTTGGTCATTCTCTCAAAATCTGGTAGCAGTTTTGGTTTCCTTTTGCCTAATAAGTCATATTGGGCATTTTTTTCATGTGGCTGGGGGTAATCTCTACAGTGTCTTTGGAGATGTGTCTGTTCAGTTCTTTTTACCTATGTTCTAATTCCTTTTTTTTTTTTTTTTGCTCTTATTGCTAGATTATGTGAGCTCTTTTTATTTTTTGGATATTAGCATCATGTTAGATTATAATGTATATCTCTTAGAAACAAATATCTTTTCACAATCATCAAATTGCCTTTTCTTCTTTGGGTGGCAGGCTTTTTGTTTATCTTATTGTTGTTTTGCCTGCTTGAGCAAATCGATGATGAACGGAAAGACAGTGATACAGTGATTGTTGTTTATTTGTGTTGCATTTTATTTGGGCCTGAATATGTGACTCAACAGAGAGTGTCAGTGAGGTTGAAAGATGGATCCCAGTACCTTAGCACCAAGAACATTCCGGAGCTGCACAGCTAATGTGATACTGCAAGTTTGTAAACCCCAGCACACTGCAACCAAGGATGAGCTTCATTGTTCATGAACACATGAACAACTAAATGAACAATCCATGGCAAACACTGTAACAAAGCAAGCACTTCCCTGCAAACAATGCAAACAAGTCTCCACAAACAAGTATTAGAGAACCATAACAAAGTATGCAACCTCCCAGACATCACAACAAAGGGTACCATAGTACAGGAAAGGGGGAATTCATTAGACAGTGCATGGAAGAATTAGTAATAGGGAACACATTCTGCAGTGCTTGGTAAGAGAAGACCCTGGAGTTACTCCTGGCAATGCTGGCCAGGGGCTGGGGCTGACAGTTCTGAATTAGGGCTGAGGCCCAAAGGTGCTCAGAGGCTACCACAGCCACACTTAGTAGTTCCAGCAGACATGCAGTGCTGGAAATTAAAGCTAAGGCCTTGAGACACGCAGAGCTGGGAATTAAAGGTAAGGCCCTGAGACACACAGAGCTGGGAGTTAAAGGTAAGACCACAAACATTCCAGGCATGTGTTCTACACTTGAGCCATTCCCTCGATGCTGGAATAATATTTTTAAAGCTTTTTCATCTCAAATAGTCCTATTAATTTACTGCTTCTTTTGTTTCCAAGGGGTGCTCAGGAATTCAGATTGGGGCGGACCCATATAAGGCATGCACCCTATCATGCACTATCTCCCCAGTTCCTAGTTCCAGATCTTAAAAGCAAAATCTTTTCGTTTTTCAGTATTGAGTAAGATGTTAGCTGTGGGTTCGTCACATATGGCCTTTATTACACTGAGGTATTACCCTTCTTTTTAAAAATTTATTGAGCATTCTTATCATAAGTGAACATTGAATCCCTCAAAAGTTGTTTCAGCATTTACTAATATAAATGATGTTGGGGTGGACCTGGGGTTGCCACATCTAGGGGTGCTCAGGGGACCTGCAAGCACATCCAAGCATGCTCGCCTACACTCTGAAAACTTGCCCTGGCCTCCCACACCAAGATGATGTGGTTTTTACCTATCATTTAGTTTTTTTGTGGATGTGTTATTGTTCTTTTTTGTTGAAAATTTTCTAATATTTCAGAGCTCTCTTTTCTGTTCTGTGCATGTAGGTAGTATCAAAAAGTGGCAATGTGCATATTAAAATTAAAAATATTTGTGTTGGGTTTTTTTTGGGGGGATAGCACCCTGGAAAGTGCTGGGGGCCTGCTTCCGGTAGACTGCTCAGGCTTCGCTCCTGGTGTTGCTCAGACAATCACGCATCTCCAGGGATGGAACCTAGAGCTCCCACTGCGAAGCCTCTCTCAGCCCTTGTGCCACTTCCCTAACTCTAAAAGTGTTGTGCTGGGTTTTAGGTTTGGAGTCTTTTTTCTCCCCAGTTTTCTTTATGAAGCTTCATCTACTTTTCTCTTTCATCACTTTACTTGCAAAGTTCTCTCTCTCTCTAGTTGACATTCTTATCTTTTTATAATTTTTTATTCCTTCCCTAAGAGTTTTCCTTATGTAGGACCTAGTGTTCAAATACCATATGGGCATAAGGGCCAGAGAGATAGCAGAGTGGATAGGGCACTTGCCTTGCATGTGCCCAACCCAGGTTCAAATCCCTGGCATTCCATATGGCCCCAGGCATCTCCAGGAATGAATCTTGAGTCAGAGTCAGGACTAATCCTTTAGCATCACCTCAACTTTTGGTTTGGGTTTTGGCTTCTTGAGTTTGGGATTTGGGGCCACATTCTGTGATGTTCAGAGGCTGCTCCTGGCTCTGTGCTGAGGGGTTACACCTGGCTCAGGATAACATGCAATTCTAGGAATCAAGCACAAGCCTACTGCATGCAAAACATGTGCTTGGCCCATCCTGCTTTCTCTCCTGCCATCAATTTGCTTACAAGAATTTGTCCAGAGCTTCCACAGCCAGCAACACCGGGCAAGAGACACTCCAGACCCACAGCTGCACCACTTGGCCCCACGTGGAGCAGCCCATGGAGTTTCAGAGGGGGGTAAATGACTCAGCCCCTAGCCGAGTCCAACATAGCTCCAAGGATTCATACACACGTGCAGAGGGGGCCACACTGGCTGGACTTGGAGTGGGGATTTGAGCTCCTCCTCCCATTCTTCCACCTCCATGTCCATGGGCGTGGCTGTGAGCTTCCAGCTTCCACAGCCAGCAACACCAGACGAGAGACATGGCAGATTCACAGCTGGGCTGGCGACAGCCACTCTGCGGCCACACAATAGACTTAGACAATAATGGAAGTTAGGGAGGCCGGAGCGATAGCCCAGTGGGTAGGGTATTTGCCTTGAAAGCGGCCGGCCTGAGCAGGCCCGGGTTCGATCCCCAGCATCCCATATGGTCCCCCGAGCTCTGCCAGGAGTAATTCCTGAGTTCAGAGCCAGGAGTAACCCCCTGAGCATCTCTGGGTGTGACCCAAAAAGGAAAATAAAATAAAATAAAATAAAATAAATAATGGAAGTTAGAACAGGGTCCTTCCCAGGATCTTTCACATTTATACACTGTAATGTTCATTCTAGTTGCAACAAACTGGGGAGGTTGATGGGAATGGGGAATTATAATGTCACACTAGAACTCACTATTGAATATACACATAGAGACATCATAAACTGTTAATAACTGTAGGGCAAGCCACAAAGTGTAAGAGAAGAAAGAGATAAATACAGAGAGAGAGAGAGAGAGAGAGAGAGAGAGAAAAGGTATCTGCTATAGGGGCAGGCTGGGGTTGGGTAGGAGGGAGTGTCCGGACATTGGTGGTGGGAATGGGGCACTGGTGGAGGGATGGGTGCTGGAACACTGTATGACATAGATCCAATTATGAACATCCTTGTAATTGTATATCTCATGGTGGTATAATATAAATTAAGGGAAAAAAAAAGAATTTGTCCAGAGAGACTACCCTCTTCCTTCAGGTTTACCATGAGTCATTCATTCCTATTCATCAATGGAATAAGCAAATTTACTCCCGTCTCTGCACTCAGATCATTCCTGGCAAAACTCTGGGGACCATACGGGGTATCAGGGATTGAATTCTGGTCAGTAGCATGAAGGAAAGCACCTTACCGACTGATCTCCCAGCCCCTAAGCTTCAGCTGTTACTCTCAAACTGCCCCTCTCTGCTTCCCATCACAGCAAATATTTTCTCTTAATGTCTTTTTTTTTTGGTGGTGGTGGGGAGTATAGGTTTCAGCCACAGATGGCTGTGCTCAGGGGTTGCTCCTGCTTTGCACTCAGTGGTCACTCCTGGCAGTGCTTGGAAGACCACATAGGATACCAGGGACTGAACTCAGGTTGGCCACATGCAAGGGAAATGTCCTACCCACTGTATTAACACGCTGGCCCCAGTTTTCTCACAATTTCTCATATTCATCATATACCTTTGGCTTCCCCTTGCTTTCTCCCATGTGGAAGCTCATAACTGTTGCAGGACTCCTAAGGGCCGCTGCATCTGCTCTGGATTGCCTCCCGCAAATCACTCCGTAGATAAGGGGGTAGTCTAAATGTGGCAGTTTATCCAACCATGTATGCTGTACTAGCTGGTATAAATATTCTCCCATGCTATCACAATCATCGTGGGACTAGCTAGATCTTACCAGCATATTAGCCTGGCCACATAGGACACCTAAGTAATTAGACCAGAGAGAAATGCTGTTTGCTTCCAAACAAACAAGCATGGCTCCCTGATAAAATATAAAACTACAATGAAGTAGAGGAGACTTGTGAAGGCTTGGAGAAATATTTAACTGGCATTGGTGTTGATCTTTGGTACAGTGACATGCCATCTCAGAAACCCCCTCTCTACATTTCAAAGGCATTCCGGCTCAAAACATTAGCACAGTAAAGGCCCTAGGTGAGATGCAGGGAGGGATTACCTAAGGGCATTGGACCCTCCCTGCTTTCCATAACAATGGGAGGAAGGTCTGAGTTTGGGGGTATAAACTAGCCGGTTCCGCTCTCCCTGTCTTCTTCCCTGTGGGATCTCGCCTTGTGAGCGTTTATTCCCCTTGGAAGTTTTTACACGTGGTGGTCGCCATCTTGACCTACACGTGGCTGGGGTTCTAGCCTGGAATCCTAAGCATCGGGTTTTTCCTTTTGCTGATTTGTATGCCTGAACCTGTGATAAGTAAAGCCTTTTAAAACTGCATTGGATTCCTGAGTTTTCATCCGTTCCTCGCCGGCCGGAGGTAGAAGGGAACTTGCTTCCCGGCACTGTCGGGACCCCGGTGGAGCGCCCGACACATAACAATCCATATTTGCTGGTAATATATTTTGTTGCTCTGTTTTTTTATTGATGTTGTCTAAGGCCTTTAGCTTAGCTAGCTAGTTTATGCATTTTTTAATATTCAAGAAAGTATGGTTTTTTATCTTGTTCCACTCTTATCATTTCCACAGAACTTCAATTTACACAATTTGTTAAAAATCAGAGGCAGGGTTTGGAATATCAGAGATTCTTAATTATCTTTCTAGTACATTCCACATGAAATTTGACTGATGGGAATTTGGACAAAATTTACCATGGAAATAAGGAAGAGCATTGAACATATTTGTAGTAATAATGTATATAGGCATTATTATTTTGTATACTTATCTTTATGAAATTGTTCTGTTGCATTTGTATTTGATCCATAATCTTCACAGTGACCTCTTCACTAGTTTAAGAATAGCCCACTGAGTAAAGGTACCAAACGTTACTCAGTTTGTTCCTTATTGTTGATCTCATGGGCTGTTCCCATTTTTCTTCTGTCTCAGATGATGTTGTCATAAATATTTTTGTGTTCTCAGCTTTTGGTTCTGTCGAATTATTTCCTTATGATGGAATCCCAAGAGGGGAATTACTGGGCTAAGGGTAGGAACATCTCCCTGGCTCTGGCAATCTATAATTTGAAATGTGTTTTGAGAATTATTTTTCTTTTTTCGGGGAAAGGTTAAGACTCAGTTGTTGGTGATAAGGATCACATGAGGGGAACAATATTATTCCCAAGGATCTTTGCTTTTTTTCTTTCTATTTTTTTAACTTTTTTTATTTTTTGATATTTTGGGTCACACCCAGAAATGCCCAGGGGTGACTCCTGACTCTGCACTCGGAATTACTGCTGGTGGTACTTGGGGTACCATATGGGATTCTGAGAATTGAACCCAGGTCAGCCGTGTGCAAGGCAAATGCCCTCCCTGTTGTGCTATGGCTCCGGCCCTGGATCATTGCTTTTTTTGTCCTTTCTCCCAACCAAAAGTCTTTCCTCTTATTCTTATTCAGCTTTGCGTTTTTCATTCACTTAATCAGCATATGCTGAAGTTCTGTTTGTGAGACCCTGTGATTTCCATAAGTATGTATAGTGTTCTTCCTGCCATAGAGGCAGGCTAGGAGAGGAGGGAGGAATTGGGAACATTGGTAGTAGGAAATGGGCACTGATGGGGGATGGGTGCTGAAACACTGTATGACCGAAACCCAAACATGAACATCGTTATAATTGTATATCTCACCATGGTATAATAACATCACTTGTATCACTTCACTTTTCTTGGCTTCCTGTTGTTCATCAATTTGCTCGAGCGGGCACCAGTAACATCTCCATACATCCTGTCGCAAGCAAGTCTAGCCCAAAGGCATCTGCTCACTCCAGGAACATTAAGAGCCTCAAACCATTCGTTCAGGTCATGGGAATGAGGTCTATAATTGTTACTGGTTTTTGGCATATCAAATACAACGCAGGTAGCTTGCCAGGCTCTGCCATGTAGGTGGTACACTCTCAGTAGCAGGCTCTCATCTCATGCATTTACTGATGAACCTCAATAAAGAGAGATCAGCTTTTCTCTTGGGTGAAGCTCTGAGGAGCTGTGGAGTCCAGATGTTGAGAATGACTGACTTCATGGTGTGTGTGTGTGTGGGGGGTGTCCTCTGGCTTCTTGCTAGGCTTCCTGGGATAATGTGCCATGGCTAGAACCTGCCTAGTACTGTATACATTGTGTAAATTTGAAAGATCCTTGGAAGGACCTGGTCCTAACTTCCAGTATTACTAAGACTGTATGGCCACGTGCTGGCGCAGCTGTGAGTCTGGAGTGTCTCTCGCCTTGAGTTGCTGGCTGTGGTGGCTGGGAGCTCGCGAGTCACACTCGCCGACATGGAGGTGGAGGAATGGGAAGAGGAGCCCAAATCCCTACTCCAAATCTGGCCAGTGTGCTCCCCCACCCCCACACATGTGAGTGAACCCTTGAAGCTATGTTGGACTCGGCCAGGGGCTGACCGAGCCATTTACTGCCCTCCAGAACTCCATGGGCTGCTTCCACAACATGCAACATCTTCCACAACATCTTCAGTGGCCCAGGTAATCACTGGCACCACAGGGTCAGAGCAGCATCACATCCTTGGGCCTTTACATTGGGCCAGTGGACTCCAGAAATGATCAGAGGAACCCCTGGGTGTGCTTGGGAGACTTTTATAACCCAAAGGAGGTACTGTGGAAACACCATACATCCCAGCTCAGGACTTGAATGTGCCAGAGAAATAATAAAATGAAGAAGAAGAAGAAGAAGAGGAGGAGGAGGAGGAGGAGGAGGAGGAGGAGGAGGAAGAGGAAGAGGAAGAGGAAGAAGAAGAAGAAAAAGAAGAGGAGGAGGAGGAAGAGGAAGAGGAAGAGGAAGAGGGAGAAGAAGAAGAAGAAGAAGAAGAAGAAGAAAGAAGGAGGAGGAGGAAGAGGAAGAGGAAGAGGAAGAGGAAGAAGAAGAAGAAGAAGAAGAAGAAGAAGAAGAAGAAGAAGAAGAAGAAGAAGAAGAAGAAGAAGAAGAAGAAGAAGAAGAAGAAGAAGAAGAAGAAGAAGAAGAAGAAGAAGAAGAAGAAGAAGAAGAAGAAGAAGAAGAAGAAGAAGAAGAAGAAGAAGAAGAAGAAGAAGGAAGAAATGAAAATACTTTTCTCTTGGGTGAATTCAACACATGGGATATAATGGTCCTCAGTCCAGATGCGCAGTGACCTATATCATGTCAATCACATGTTCTAACTTGTCCTCACCTGACCCCTCCTGATGCATCTCAGACTCTTCTAGAAACCCTAGAATTTTTTGCTTGACAAGATCTGATACAGGAAGCCCACCTCCCCATCGGGCAGGTTTGGCATCATTTTAGTTTATATAGTTTATATATAGTTTATATAGTTTCCAAAACTATATATAGTTTATATAGTGGCCAAAAAAATAGTTTCATTATTTTTCTTCTCCAAACAGCTATTAAATTAGAAATAGTTCCCATGTTCTCCTAGTCAGAACCTGTCACCTGCATTTATTCAGTCAACATACTTAACTTTCGGCCACAGGGTGCCTGAACTCAAGTCCTCTTGGATTAGATTCTGGTTGTAGATCAGAATCCCAGTCTATCCTGGTTTCCATATTTTTCACAGAGCTTAACTCTGCTCCTAAACTCCCAGCTACTATTAGAGTTTACATGTTCAATGTGCTCAGTGTGTGCCCAGTGAGTACTGGAACCCATAAATCTGTATCTGTCTTTTTATGCTCCAAGGTCTCTCCCCAAGCCTGGCTAGAGCCCTGCAATCACAACCTTCACAGGACCCTCCCTGACCAGTTGACTTGGAGAAAACATGCCATCTACGGAGATGTGATGAAAAAGGAACCAGCTTCCACTGCTGGTGGAAATGTTGTCTGGTCCAACACCCATAGAAAACAGTATGGAGAGTATTCAGTAAACTCAGAATTGAGCTCCCATATGACCAAGCAATTCTATTTTTGAGTATCTATCCCCAGGACAAAATAAAGCATTCATTCAAAAGAACATATGAACATCATTATTCAATGCAGCACTCAGTACAATAGCCAAGATTGTACAACAATGAGGTACCATCTCACACCACAGAGACTGGCACACATCCAAAACAGCAAGAACAACCAGTGCTGGCGTGGATGTGGGGAAAAAGGGACTCTCATCCACTGTTGGTGGGAGTGCCGACTGGTCCAGCCCTTTTGGAAAACAATATGGGCATTCCTCCGAAAACTAGATATTGAGCTCCCATTTGATCCAGCAATAGCACTCCTGGGAATACACCCGAGAGACCGAAAAACACATAGCAGAAACACTATCTGTACTTCTTTATTCATCTCTGCTTATTCACTATAGCTAGAATCTGGAAACAACCTAAATGCCCGAGAACAGAGGACTGGCTAAAGAAACTGTGGTTCATCTACACTATGGAATACTATGCGGCTGTCAGAAAAGATGACATTATGAAATTTACCTGCAAATGGAGGGACATGGAGACTATCATGCTGAGTGAAATTAGTCAGAAGGAAAAGGACAGATATAGAATGACTGCATTCATTAATACGACATAAATAGATACCAGTGTTTTACTAAATGTGGGAAATGGTAATGGCAGATTAAGACTCACCATTGAATATACACAAAGAGACTTAAGTGATAAACTCTAAATACCTGCAGGGCTAGCCACAATGTGTAAAATAAGAGGCAGAGAGATGCAGAGACAGAGAGACAGAGAGAGAAAGAGAGGAAACTGGGGTACCTGCTATTAAGGCAGCATGGGGGGTGGGCAGGAGGGGGTGGGGTACATTGGTGGTGGCAATGGGGCACTGGTGGAGGGGTTGGGTGCTGGTATACTGTATTACCAAGAACCAATTATGATCACCTTTGTAATTGTATGTTTCACTGTGGTATAATAAAAATTAAAAAAAAATAGCCAAGATTTTGAATCAAGCTAGATGTCCAACAACAGATCAAGGCCATCATGAAGACGTGGTATATATACACAATGGAATACTACACAGCTATAAGTAAAGATGAAACCACGCAATTTGTTGCAACACGGATGGAACTGGAAGACATCATGTTAAAGAAATAAGCCAAAAAGAAGAATAAACATAGGATGATATCACTTATATGTGGTATTTAGGACAGCTGTTTTTTGTTTGTTTATTTGTTTTGCTTTTGCTTTGCTTTTGGGTCACATGTGGCAATACTCAGGGGTTACTACTAGGTCTTCACTCAGGAATTACTCCTGGGCGGTGCTCGGGGGGACCATATGGGATGCTGGGGATCGAACCCAGCTCGGCCATGTGCAAGGCAAACTTACATGTGCAAGGCATACCTTCTGTGCTATTGCTCCAGCCCCAGTATTTAGAACAACTGGATGAAGGAATGCAATATTTTAAAGGGGGATGCCCTGATCAATCTTTACCCAAATTACAGGGAAAAGAAAGAAAGGAAGAAAGGAAGGAAGGAAGGAAGGAAGGAAGGAAGAAGGAAGGAAGGAAGGAAGGAAGGAAGGAAGGAAGGAAGGAAGGAAGGAAGGAAGGGAAGGAAGGAAGGAAGGAAGGGAAGGAAGGAAGGAAGGAAGGAAGGAAGGAAGGAAGGAAGGAAGGAAGGAAGGAAGGAAGGAAGGAAGAAAGAGTGGAAGGAAGGAAGGTAGGAAGAGTGGAAGGGAGAGGGAGAAGAGACAGATGAGAAGCAACAAGGACCAGGCAGGGGATTCAGGTACAAAGATGATGTTACGAATGACAGAGCCAAGTATCCAAACCACAGAGCCAACAACACTGAAATCAAGAGACACAAACTTTAACAACCAAACTTAGAAATGTGTCTATCCAGGCAATACATGGACCAGGAGGACTTGCCAAATGTTGGAATCTCCCACAAATGTGGCGGTCAGTCAGAAGTTAGGAAAGATAGAGAAGGGACCATTGTGCTAGTAATTGTTTGAAATGGTAACTCCAGACTAGTGAGAGAGAGAGAGAGAGAGAGAGAGAGAGAGAGAGAGAGAAAAGAAAAGTGCCTGCATAGAGGTAGACTGCAGGGAGGAGGGAGGGAATCGGGGACATTGGTATTGGGAAATGTGCACCGGTGGAGGGATAGGTGCTGGAACTCTGTTTGACTGAAACCCAATCATGAACATCTTTGTAATTTTATATCTCACGGTGGTTTTAATAAGAAAAAAAATTTCCAAAAAAAAGAAGATAGAAAACTCAGTTTTCCCCAAAAGAGGAAGCTAATAAAGTTCAACTTATGTGAAAAAAGAAAAAAGAAAAGAAATGTGCCTATCAAGAGGGCAGGCTGGCAGGGGATGAGGGGTGGGGTGGGCTTATGGGAAGGAATCTGGGAACATTGGTAGAGGGAAGTTGCTGCTGCTGGTGGGATGAGTGCAGCAATATTGTATGTCTAAAATTCAGTTATGAATAACTGTAAATTACAGCACTTTAATTTTTTTTAATTTGGGAAAAAAGGAAACACCACATAGTTCATGTTTCTGCAGAACCTTAGAATTTGTGTTTAACCAGATTGGAGGAGAATGTAACGCAGAAGCCAACCAATCCCAACTAACAAAAACATTAACAGATGGTTTAACTTGAAACAGCTTAGTAAACCCTCAGACAAGGACTTAATGTCCCCATGGTGAGATACAACAATTTTTTCAAATTTTCTTCTACAGAAATATTTTTGAGGGAAAAAAGTGTTTTTTATAGTCCAGTGGGTAGGGTGTTTGCCTTGCACACGGACGACCTGGGTTCAATCCCCGGCATCCCATATTGGTTCCGTTAAGCACCACCAGGAGTAATTCCTGAGTGCAGAGCCAGGAATAAACTCTGAGCATCGTCAAGTGTGAACCAAAAAAAGCTAAATAAATAAATAAATAAACAAATAAATAAATAAATAAACGAACGGACAAATAAATAAATAAATAAATAAATACACACACAGATCATTCTGTTAGCCATTTAGTGGTAACGATCCTCCCGTTAATCATCTATTTGCTAGAGCGGACACCAGTAATATCTCCATATGCCCTGTCTCATGCTAGTAGAACCCAAAGGCATCCGCTTGCTCCAGGAACATAAAGAGCCTGAAACCATTATATTAGGTCACGGGAATGACCTAATATAAATGTTACTGGTATTTGACATATCAAATACTACACGAGCAGCTTGCCAGGCTTGCCGTCTGGGTGGCATACTCTTGTAGTCACCTCTAAATAAAGCATTTATTGATGAACCGCACGGCCGCTAGCAGTCGGACGGGGCCGGGCTGTGATAGTCTGGTCTGCTGGGTGGAGTTGTGACGAGAGGGAAGTCCGGATGTGGAAAATGGAGGGCCCCAAACACTACAAAAAATTACTGTGGACTTGCTAGGGGGCAGGCTTTAGGGATTACTGAGAAAATGAAGACAGTGGTGGAGGGAAGGTGACGGTGGTGGGATTGAGGTTAGAATACTGAACATCTATAACAAACAGACCATGAACGACTTTTAAACCACAATGTTTAAATAAAGTTGATGGTGGGGGAGCTGTTTAAGCTGGTGGTATAGTGATCACCTTCCTAGTCACAATGTTTTACAGGTGAGAAATACAAGAGACAGAGAGTGAAAATAACTTTGTGAAAGTCAGATGGCAAGTTTTTTAGATGTAAGCTAAATGCCTAAATTCCTCTCTCTCCTCAAAGGACACAAACAGATAGAAAACCAGAGAGTTGTGGGGAATGTGGCTCAGTGGCAGACCACAGATCTAGCATGTATGGACACCTGAATTGGGGGAAGGAAGGAAGGAAGGAAGGAAGGAAGGAAGGAAGGAAGGAAGGAAGGAAGGAAGGAAGGAAGGAAGGAAGGAAGGAAGGAAGGAAGGAAGGAAGGAAGGAGGAAGGAAGGAGGGAGGGAGGAGGAGGGAGAGGAGGGAGGGAGGGAGGGGAGGGAGGGAGGGAGGAGGAGGGAGGGAGGGAGGGAGGGAGGAAGGAAGAAAGGAAGGAGGAAGGAAGGATAGGAGGGAGGGAGGGAGGGAGAAAGGAAGGAAGGAAAGAAGGAGGGAGGGAGGAAGGAAGGAAGGAAGGAGGGAGGGAGGGAGGAGGGAGGGAGGGAGGAGGAGGAGGGAGGAAGGAAGGAAGGAAGGAAGGAAGGAAGGAAGGAAGGGAAAGGAAGGAAGGAAGGAAGGAAGGAAGGAGAGAAAACAGAGAAGAATCTGTGGAATAGATACCAAAGCAGAAGTCTAGTTACAAGAAATCCCCAAGATGAGAAAGGAGAAAAGACCCCAGGATTTGAAAATAAGTTTCTGTTTACAAGACAAGGGAGTGACATCCGAAGGGTATGAGAAGCAAAGTTGACAATCTGGAGCCTTAGAATCTCAGGTTGGGTCTAATTAAACACTTCCTGCTTCTCCCAAGATGCCCCAAGATCTAGAGCAGGGCTGAGTCTGTACATGCAGATCAGGGAGGATCAGACACACACACACACACACACACACACACACACACACACACACACACACACAGAGGGAAAGAGATGGTGAAGAACTGAGGAAGATAAGGGGGCCTGGTACATGTAGTTCACATGTAGGTTCTCGTGAGGCTGGATCCTCAGAGCAGTGGGACACAGGTAGGTTCTCATGTAGCTGGGTTCTCAGAGCACTAGGCACCATATACTTAAAATCATCCAAGGTCTACAAAGTCCAAAGCTTTCCCTAGGATTTCTGTCAATGAACAGAACACACCTTCTCACGTCCTGACTTCTCAGGAATAATGTTCTTTGAGTACAATCTTCATTCAATACAGTACCAGTCCAGGCAAAATAATTAAGGCCTTTTATGAAAAAAATTACATATACCAAATCTTAAATTACCACAATCGCCAAAATGTTAGGAGAGGAGTGTCATAGCGAGGAAGCACAATTCCTTATTCTGCAGCAGATAGCCTAGACGCTTCTATTATACTTTCCTGCTCTTTTCCATCCTTGTCAGCATCTTTATGTTTGTACTTAGCCCCCAACTATCGTTTCTGCATCTACCATCACATGCTCTTGATTCCTGTCTTCCTTCTCCCTTCTCTGTCCTCTATTTTTTCTTCCCCTCATCTTCTCTACAACGTCAAAAACAAATTCCTTTCCTTAGCCCATGCAGGAGATAAACCTGCAGGCATTGTTGCTCCCCTATGGCTTCTTTACCTAAGTCCTTTCTCAAACAAAGACACTTCCCTCCCAGAGAGAAATTCCAGTATCAGATCACTCAGAAGATGTTTCCACTTCAATACACACATATAAACAACAAGTATGCAGGATTATTCTAATGCATAGTTCATGCCAAACCAAGCAATCTGATTGTCCTGTTCAAGACAGACTAGTAAGAAAGTTAAAAACATCCTGTTGGCCATGAAAGCTTAGCTGAATCCCCAAAATATGCAGTGGAAGCTCTCTGGTCCTAAAAGGCATTTGATTAATTGTTTCTATAGAAAATAAAAGACACCCATGACTGGAGAAATAATATGGGGACTAAAGCACTTGCCTTGCATATGGTTGACTCAGTTTGAATCCCCGTTCAAACTGACCAGGGAATGTCAGTTTGAATGTCATCCCCTGAGCACTGATAAGGGTGCTTAAAGCACAAAGTAAAAAATAGTCAAGGGTATTGAAGGATGTGGCCCCCATATCAAAAAAAAATTAGCTAAGTAAATAAAGAGATCCAAAGCGGAAAGCCTTTTTAAAAAAAAACATGAACCAAAAAAGTAAATGCCGGGGCAGAAATCAGGAAGTTCCAGGGGGCAGGGACGAGGTCCCAAAGGGCATGAAGGATCCCAGCTTAAGTTCCCTGCACTTCCGAGTCCCGTGATAATCTCTAGAAGCAACACCAAGCACCAAACTAGAACTAGGCAACTTTTCCCCCAGCACTGTATGGTCCAAAAACAAAGATAGAAAAATGAAGGGAAGTTCTGAGATTTTTCAAATCTGCATGGATTCAGAGTATTTTCAGGTTTGCCAATTTTGCATTAAAATGAGATCTGAGTCAGACTGTAGCTCAGGGATAAAGCACATGCTTCCCATATATGAGGCCCAGGGTTTGATCCCTGGCACCAAAAACTAAATAAATATAGTAGCAATCTAGTTACAAAGAGGAGTCCATATGGTTCAACCAGGGGAGAGATGAGTAATGAAACCCCAAATATGTGGCTTGTTCTAGTTACTACCTAATGGCACTTAACAAACAACAAATTTATTTTTATTCTCAGGACTACTCGGTTAGGAATTTGCAAAGTGCATAACAAGGACAGTTTGTATCTGTTCACAATGTCCAGAGCCCCAGCTGAGAAAGGTGGGAGTTACTCAATGGCTAAATACTGGAATTATCTGAAGGCTTTCATTCATGTCTTTGATACTGGAACATCTACATATGGCCTCCCCATCTGGACTTCCTCATAGTGCGGTTTTTTAGGGTCTGTGGTAAGAGGCCTGTAGGATTGCCCCCCAATGATCCCTACCACCTGGTATTCACAGCCTTGTGTAATTTCATCCCCTTGAGTAATTAGCTTCTAACCAATAACATATGGTAACACTGAAGGAAAATTTCTTTCATGACTAGGTTACAAAAGATTGTGTCTTATTAGTAGATTCTTTTCCTCTTTTGTAGCTTTGATAAAGCAATTTGCTATATTGGAAAGGCCCATTTGTCAAGTAATTGAGGGTTTCCCTGGTAAGGGTTCCTAGCCCCAACTACAATGCAAGTATATATGGAAGCTTCCCCCATAGATAAGCAAATCTCAGATACCCGCAAAATGCCCCAGAAATCAACTAAATTCAACTCTATCCTGACACCATCCTTCTGGAGATATTGTCCAATTCCTACAGAAAAGACCTTAGTCTGCAAAGACCCAGTCCTCTTCAGACCCCAGTGACAAGCTCACATGTTATCTGTGCTTCTGACAGATTACACATCAAAGGGTCCCATTACCACTTCCTCAGGTTCACTAAATTGCCGGTACTGCTTACAGAACTCAGGAAAGTCACATACCCACCAGACTACTGATGTATCACTAAAGGCACTCACTCGAGAGCAATTAGGTGGAAGAGATGCACAGGACAAGGTGTAAGGGAAAGTTCGGGCCTGCTAGTCTAGGCTGCTCCACATGTTCATCCTCCCTGAAGCTCTTTAAAGCCCCTCCTCTTGGGAAGAAAGACAAATACTGAACAATCTCACTCAGCTGTGGAATAGAGACCAAACAAAGACAAATATTTGACTTTGGGTTACAATATTCAGATTACTAAGCAGTAAGGAAGCTTGGGAGGGAACTAAGAGGTGAACTTGAGGTGACACAGGCATATTGGGTAGTTGTTGGTGATGAGGATGCACTAATATAACCATAAATGTTAACACTATTGTAACCATGTTATTTAAACTATTAATTTTTTAATAACAAGCACCTCCTCTTGGTTGTTGCTGTTGTTTGTTGTTGTTGTTGTTGTTGTTGTTTTTAACATGGAGGCTTCATTCCTTTGGCCTGTTTGTTTAACTCAGTGTCCACTGGCAACTGTACTCAACCTCCATGCCTTCCCTGCCCACAAAGGACAGGCCGCAGAGCTCCAACTCTCTAATCACATAGCTAGTTCTTCAGGCAACTGACCCCTGTTGGATGACAGATCTAGCTAATCTGGGAGCTTTGTTGTTTTGCCCACTCACAGCTTAATCTTATTTAAGCCAAGGTTCATTCTAATGAGACCTCTCTTCTATGTAAACACTGCTAGAGGGTGTGGCAGTTACAGAAGTCACCTTGATTGAATAACTTCTGATTTATACATCTACTAAGACTTATATGTTTTCTAGATTGGGCACAGCTCCTCTTTATACCCACTGCACCCAGCGTGGGACAGTTAGAATTTACCAGGAGACTGCCACCCTGGCTACGCTGAGACTATAGGAAGACTATAGGAAGGATCATACTAGTTTGCTCTAAGCAGGCGAGTGTGACCCTTTCAGTACACGAGAACAAGATACTCAGAATCACCCTGGTGCAGATAATAAAAAGAAGGACCTTGTGGGTACCATCTAGATTACATGAAGCTCATGAAGTTAAGATGTATTACTTTATATCAGCCCCTCTCTCTCTCCAGTGTTTTAAATAAGAGATAATCTCAGGATTAGTCTCAGGGATTAACCTTTGTTTATACCTGCAATAGGGTGTGGCATGAGACAGGACATATGGAGATATTACTGGTGCCCCCGCTCTAGCAAATAGATGATCAACAGGAGGATAGTGATAGTGATAGTGATAGTGATAGGCTGTGGCACTGCCCTTCTAAACTCTTTTTGGTTTCTTTGTTGACATGACCCTCCCTGTCACAAATTGGATTACTGTGGTGTATATAAGGGGACTGACTCTGAGGCCCCTTGGGCCTTTTCGCTTTCAGCTTTTGGCTCCTCGGCTTTTGGCTTTTGGATTTTTGCTCTTTGGCCTTTTGCTCCTTCTGGGTAGGACTCATCTTGGGTGAGATCCTCTCTCTCTTTGGTGGGAGATTCAGGCTCTTTTGTATGGTCTAAGTTCGGACCAGAGCTAGAGTTCTTTCATTATATTGGATTGCTGTAGAAGAGCTTTTGTACTATTAAAAGCCTATTTGGAACTGCACCAGACTTGTGAGTTTTCATCCGTTAGCCCGGCGCCCTCGGAGGTAGAAGAGAACTTCTGTCCTAACACAGTCAGGGACCCCAGCGGCATCCCCAACAGACCCCACATCTTTTGGAGCTTCTGAAAGTTGCTTTATTCGCATAACAAAATCTACTTGTATCACTCTTTGCATTTAGAAAATTTAAAGTTTTGTTTGGTTTTTTTTTTTTTTTTTTTGCTTTTTTGGGTCACACCCAGCAATGCTCAGAGGTTACTCCTGGCTCTGCACTCAGGAATTACACCTGGCTGTGATATGGGATGCCAGGAATCGAACTCGGGTAGGCCTCATGCAGTCAAATGCCCTACCCACTCTTGCTATCGCTCCAGCCCCAATTTAAAGAATTTTTTTGAATTGAAAGCCAGAAACTATGTGAGACAGTTTATACATATATATACACATATATATAATTTCACAAATATATATATATACATATATATGAGATTGAGATGAGATATATATATATTCTCATATATATATGAAAATATATTACATATATATATATAATATATATATATATATGAAACACATGTTAGTCATTTGAATAGCCAGGTTTTGTTGGATTACCCTTTGTTCACAGCCCTCTGTCTCCCTAGCTGCTGGCGCTGGGTTTTGCATTATAAATTAAATGTTGTTTATCTCCTTTCCTGTATGCCCCTTTGCAGAATGATAGAGTAAAGTCTTTTGTATACACACAGGAAGACAGTTAAGGCTATGCATTTGTGATCTAGGAGTTAATTAACTCTGAAATATTTATTCCTGGGCATCCATCATATTTCCTAACTTACCTCAGTTGCCTTTAAATTGATTCTAGTTCCTTACAATCAGAAAGAAGGGCCCTGTTGTGGGACTCGGATGGGTAGCTAGCCATGAGTGAGCTACCCTGGCCTGGACATGGGATGGACTAAGTATCATAAGCAGGATAATAAACTAAGAGCAAGGTCATGGAACAAACTCTGTCCTGACCCAAAGAGAGGCAATTGATTTCAGGACCCAGTTGGGATTAGGATAAAACTAACTTGACTTGAGGACTGTGGTCGGGAATATATGGCAAGATGTCCCCAGGAAAAGCCATGCTTTATAAATGCCTGTATCTCTTACCGTGTTTATACAAAAGGACTAGAAATATTATTAAAATGATTATTTACCAACTAAGGAAAGGAGAAAACACATGCCAGAATTCTGCCTCTGTCCTGGGAGGGTCTATAGCCCCAGGCCATTTTTTTTTAATCTCTAGGCAAGATTCTCTGGTAAATTGCCCCAGGAAAGAGGAGCTTTTTTACACCTTCTCATTGTTTCAGGATTAAGGTCCAATCACTTCTTGCATTTCCCAATCCACTACTTTCTGAGAGGATTTAAAGAGCAGACTTGACTTGAATAAAGTGTTAGAGCCTTGGACTATCAAGGAGCCTGGCATCTGGTTCCTCTGTTCATCAGTGGAGGGGGAGACACAAGACTAGTCATCTCCCCTGAATGTGCCAGGGAACCCTGCACCACAATATCTATTGGGGACCCTGCTAAGCCCCAACAGGTATGTATTACTATTAATTGCATATTGCACCCTGACCAAAAACCAGTGAAGAACCAAAGGCTTTAACAATCCTCAGATACTTAATCTTTTCAGTATCCAGATATGTGACCTTGGAAGTGGAGCTTTTCCCATTTGTGCTTTCATACGTGACCTCTACTCTAGTTATAACCTTAATTACAGTTTTAAGACATTCTGCATCTTATGGGCAAGCATTTCTTATCCTTTCCACCTAGCATTTCTTTTCTTTTTCTTTTTCTTTCTTATTTTTTGGTTCACACCTGGCAATGATCTGAGGTTACTCTTGGTTCTGCACTCAGGAATTACTCCTGGTGGTGCTCTGGGGACCATATGGGATGCAGGGGATTGAACCAGAGCCAACCATACTTGCAAGGCAAATGCCCTACCTACCCACTGTCCTATAGCTCTGGCCCCTCACATAGCATTTCTTCCCTCCAAATAACCCTGCTCCAGTTAAAGAGATGAAACATAAATCACATCTCTTAGAAGGAAAACTGTCAAAGTAGCTTCATCAGAACAGAAAGAATGAAAAAAGGGGTAGTGTGTAACCATCATTTTTTTTTTTTTGCTTTGCCTTTTGAGCCACACCTGGAAATGCTCAGGGGTTACTCCTGGCTCTGCACTCAGGAATTTCTCCTAGCGGTGCTCAGGGGACCATATGGGATGCTGGGATCAAACCCCGGTAGGCTGTGTATAAGGTAAAGCCACTCTGCTATCACTCTGGTCCCTGTGTGACCATCTTCAGATAATACAATCTGTCATATAGCTCTTTCACCTGATCTGCTCAAGCACATTTTTTTTAAATATTTATATTGTTTTGTTATTTTATTTACTTTTTAACAATTGTGGTAATATAATTTATGATAACGTTAATGATGATTTTCTGTGCACATAAATCCAACACCAGGCCCATCACCAATGTACCCACCCCTCTCACCCAAGATCCCTAATGCCCATCCCTTTCAATCGCCCTCCACCCCACTTCAGTTGGGTGGATCAGTTTTCTCTCTGTTGCATATGGTCCTATCTTGCTACCGTGCTGTGAATCTTTAAGTCCCACTTATGATGAGATGTTGGGCGCCATTTTGTGCTAGAAGTTATTTTGCCTAGCACGGGTGCCTCTTTAGTTGTTACTGACTCCGCCCACTGCCATGTTGCCTTCCTCCCTGGGTTTCGGCGCATGTGCAGGGTCCTGTATCCCACACATGTGCAGGGTCCCTGGCGTGGTGTGATTTCCGGGCTTTGTCCAATTAGGGCATGTTTCATCAGCTCATACGAGCTCGTATGAGTTCGCATAACCCGCGCTGGCCAATGGGAAGTGGACACGTCGACCCGCACCATTTGTGCCAGCCAATGGGAAATGGACACGCCAACCAGCGCTGTATAAAGGCAGCTTGCGCAGAGGGTCGGGTCTTTTTGCCATTTTAAGTTTCAAACTTCAGGAGCTCCAGTAAAGCGTGTTCTAAGAAAAATCCTGTTGTGGTCGTTCTTCACCGCTGGCGGTCGAGGGTGTCCCACAATGAGATAATTCTGAGAAATAACAAAATCATGCAATGTATTTTTTATTTCACTGTATCACTGTCTTCCCATTCATCACTGATTTGCTCGAGCGGACACCAGTAACATCTCCATATGGCCTGTCTCATGCAAGTAGAGCCCTAGGGCACCTGCTTGCTCCAGGAACATAAAGAGCCTCAAACCATTCCATCAGGTCATGGGAATGAGGTCGATAATTGTTACTGGTATTTGGCATATCAAATATGACAAGGGTAGCTTGCCAGGCTCTGCCTTGTGGGTAGCATACTCTTGTAGTCATCTCTAAATCCAGCATTTATTGATGAACCGTGCGAGCCGGGCTGTGATAGGCTCATCTGCTGGGTGGAGTTCTGATGAGAGGCGGTCCGGATGTGGAAAATGGCGGCCCTCATGGAGTGGGGGTCGTCTGGCTTGTTGCGAGGCTCTGCTGGGGTGGTGGGCCAGGGCTAGAACCCTACATCCCTCCCGGGTGCCTCGTGAGCAGCTGGGCACAGGGAGAGCCAGTAGCAGCTCTGCCCTGTGTCTGTGAGTCTCTGGATCAGCATACCTGGGCCAGATTTAAAAAAGACTGCTGCAGGGTGGATCTTGATGAGCCGGGATGTATCTAAGTTTTGTTTGTACTCCTCTGAATTGTCTTCTCCTTTTTTTTAAATGCTTAAAGAAAGGACTGGAGAGATAGTACAATGGAGCTGGAAGGCATTTGCCTTCTGCTGAGTGATCCCCAAGCAGAGAGCCAACAGTGAGCCCTGCTTACCATCATGATTGGTCCCCAAACCATAAAATAAATAAAAACAAATAAATGTTCACGCAATATCTCTGCCTGTCATAAGAGAAATTGAACTGGCCCTCATGAGCTAGAAGCATAATTTTCAAGAATGTGACTATCTGGAATGCAAACTTCTCTCCAGTTAAAAATGATTCCTAATGAATTACAGCACTAACCTGGTTACACTTGCTGAAATATTCCAACATTGCCCCACACTCTATGCCAGTTGAGCAGAAATAGGAGAGTGTAAAAATGGATGTGGTGGGGTAACCAACAATGCTCAAGTCAGGCAGAGTCCAAAGGTGCTTCCA
Organism: Cryptotis parvus; assembly: GCA_021461705.1. NCBI lineage: Eukaryota > Metazoa > Chordata > Mammalia > Eulipotyphla > Soricidae > Cryptotis > Cryptotis parvus. The sequence goes on along the minus strand of JAJIBD010013080.1, from coordinate 4,769 downwards.
TCCCTGTAGACTCACAGAACCCCAGGCAGCAGGGCTTCTCAGGAAGCAACCAATTCAATTCAATGTACACTGGTGAGGATAGTAGCAACACTGAGTCACACTTGACTCTGTCAGTCCTTTACAGCTGAATGAAGTCAATGTTAGCATCCTGATGTCACTCAAATATGTCAGGCTTAACCAATATGTAAACTCATTCTTGTACTTAGTGCCCCAATTACTGTAACTTGAGCCCCATCCCACTCATCTTCAGGAAATCCAGACTTTTACCAAAGTTCCCTTGGATGGTTCTTACATAGTCCACCCATTTCTCTTTTAATTGCTATTTTCCAGTATTTGCTTCCCTTAAGGTCTGACCTTCCTCCGGATCACTACTCTATCCCCTGCGTGAGCTGTGCAGACCCTTCCCTCGGCCTCCCATTGTGGTAGCAGAGCTCTGGAGAGAAGATAACTATAAACTTCAATTCAAACTCCTCCTTCGATTTCTTAGGTCATTTTGACTTTTACACTCCTCCTCATTACTGCCATGCGGCAGGGGCCAGCCTCTGTGCCATGGCAAGGGTATTGCTCATTCCTGAGCCCTTAAGGAAAGGGACCTGTTCCTTCCCCACATCTGAGCAGAAGATTGATCTCCTGTCTCTTTTGTGGTCCACGAGACCAGAAAATCGAAGCGCTTTATTACAAAGAAAACTCCAACTCCTGTATATTGTAATAAGTATTTGGACCATAGATCCCCCTGTGTGCAATAGTACAACCCAGCCAAGGCCAAGCCCCATAAAACCCAGATAAATTCTTTTCACATTCTCTTCTCCGACATGAGTTTATGACCATAGTGACGCATTCTTCCGGCAATCTTCACTCTTAGCTCTTGAGCTTTGTGATTGAGCTTTTGACTAGTTGAAAAATAACTCATTAATTTTCAAAATAATAAACAGACAGATGGCAATCTACATGCTTAGAGATAAACACTGCTTCAAAAGAACATTGGAGAGAAAAACTCTGTCGCACATAAAACAAATTTTACACAATTTGGCCAACATTTTAATTTCATAGTCGAGGTTCTCAAGCCTTCCATATCCAGACTCAGAGTTTTGTCCTATATTTATATAAGATGTATAAGTTGTATTTTCCTACACATTTTCTCATTAGGGAGCACAATGGAGCTTTACAAATTTTTTTTTAATTTTTTTATTTTTACAATTACAAAGATATACAATTAAAAAAAGTTCATATTTGGGTTTTGGTCATACAGTGTTCCAGCACCCATCCCGCCACCAGTGCCCATCTCCCACCACCAATGTCCCCGGTACTCTCCCCCTCCCCAGCCCTCCTCCATGGCAGGTTCTTTATTTCTTTCCGTTTCTCTCTCTCTTTCTCTTTTCCTTTCCCTCCAGACTATGGACTACAGAACATACATTAAAGGGTTGTCATGTGTATCTTTTTGCCTCTATTTAATGCTCAGTTCTAGGTGGCTTTAATACCCTCGACAATTGTTAGCACATTGTTCCATTTTCTGTCTTACCTGAGCTTACAAATTTTAAGTGACAATTCCTTTCCAGTTTTATTCAGCATTTTAAAAATTAAAACATTAAAGAAAAACAACTGTGGACCCAAGTTTCAGCCAAGTTCCCCTTATCGTACCCACTTTATAGACCAAAAACTCGAGGTGCCAGAATCCTATAATTGTCCTGAATGACACAATTAGAAAGTGGGAAAGCTGACATTTAAAATACCGGCAGTCCTGGTTGTGTTGATTCTTGCCATTCTACCAGGTCACACTTGGTCTGAAAGGAAATGTTACGTATTACAAAAGCATGCTCTGTGAAGATCAGCCAAGCAGGCAACAAATCAGCCCCATTCAGTTTGGGATTACAAGCAGTGCAAACAATAGAGCAGCCTTCAAAACGAACTTCCGTTTCCAGGATGAGAAGGAAACACGGGGACCGGAGCTGTTAGGAGACACCTGCAGTGAGCAGGACCCTGCCAAAGCAGGGGCCTAAAGAAGAGCCTGGAAATAGAAGACACTAAGGAGTCACAAACATTCTTCCCTGCATGTGGAGCCTAGCCACATGCATCCCTTTGTGCCTGACCCTGTGCCAAGCCACAGTAACACAGGGATGAACAAATCAGAGTTCCTACCCGAGGGCATCAAGTCGCAATCTGGGGAAAGGGCATACTAATAAACACAGAGCCTGCATTCCTCTGGTCTAGATGAAAGGGACATCCTGACTGAATATCTGTGGTGACTCTGAGAACGTTTGTGCTCAAGGACAGCAGGGGGTGGAGAGAGGCTGAACTGAATGTCATTTCCTTTGCTATCCCTGAGGTAGAATTCCTGGGGCTATCCAACCTGATCCCTCCAGACCCCTAAGCAGCTCGCCCCTGTCCCCCTGGCCCCCAATCATTCTCCTCTGGAATGTTTTGACCGCTGAAGTACAATGCGTGACTATAACCATTGTCAACAGGCTGTGACACAAAGCAGCCATCGTCTTTGGCAAGGGACAGCTGAGCAAATGCTTAACTCAGAAGCCTGTTATAGTTTGTATGAAAACAAATGACATCAGTGCTTGCCAAGACTCTCCCACCAGGCTGGAGAGTGTTTTCTTTGGTGCGTGTGTGTGTCCGCTGTGCTCCTACCCCCATGAGGCCCGAGGAACTCTGCCTAGAATGAAGTGGCCCCAAAGTGTCCGGAGCTCAGCACTATGGCATGTTCTTAGGCAGAGCCTTGGGAAACCCACTGAGCAGAGATGTTCTGAGAAGTCTCTGTGTGCTCAGTCCTGTGCTGGGGTCACAGAGGGGCAGAGTGTCAACTCCAGGTCATGGATTCCCAGGGAAATCCCCATTTCCAGAGTGACTCCCACAGGCCAAGTACTGGATCAGAGATTTTAATCGCTTTGACTTGGGGCCTCTTTTTATTATGATCCTGGAGTTTCTCCACCTGTCTGTGCTGGGGATGAGGGTAGGCAGAGGGGTGGTGTACACTGCAGGTCCAGATGAATTAAATCCAGGGCCTTGTACAGCAAGACTTGAGCTCTATCACTTGAGCTACATTCCTACCTCCCCCTTGTCTCATTTCAGTGAAATCCACGTGTGATCAGTCCCATCCCTGATCCATTTCAACTCCAGCAATTGACAATTTCTGTTTAAAGCAAACCGTGAGGAATATGGATTTTATCATTTTATTTTATTTTATTTTATTTATTTATATACTTTTTGGGTTACACCCTGGATATTCAGGGGTTACTCCTGGCTCTGCGCTCAGGAATTACTACCAGTGGTGCTCAGGAGACCATATAGGATGCCAGGTATCAAATCCAGGTCAGCTGCATGCAAGGCAAACGCCCTACCCATTGTACTCTCACTCCGGCACCAGAACGTGGATTTTACCAGATTCCTGATACAGAAGGGACATTTAAATTTTAGACATTAGTAAATAATTCAACACCTTCATATTCCTTCCTGTCCTCCCACAAATCCCTCTTCTCTCTTCCTCTGTCCATCTTTTTTTACTCCTTTTCCTTCCCTTCCTGTATATGTCAAGGAAGATATATATACACACACACATATATATATATATATATATATATATATATATATATATATATATATATATATATATGATATATATATATATATATTCTCAGAATTGTCACATCACTCTCTGTGCCTTGTCTAATTATATACACAAAAGCTCAATTGTTAAACAAAAGGTAAAAAATCCCTATTATTCTTCAAGTAGGATTCTTCTGCGTTGCATTTTGTCCATTAATTAATTTAACAATTAATTGTTACATTCCCAGCATGGTTTTAGGCCCAGAAGATTAGCAATGAATAACAAAAATACCTGCCTACATGTTATTCCCATAACCTTAGAGTGCTCCATTTATTCATAGAGGATAACTGACATAGTATGAACTGACCTCCTAGAAGCAGAGACATGGAACCAGGGACAAAATGCAGCCCAAATGGCTGTCCGAACCTATACATGGTTTCAAGTGCATAGTCCCAGAGCCCAGCTCTGAGATTTATGGTGAAATTAGGCACTGAGAGTCCAGTTGGGCACATTGACACCAGTATATAATGTCAGTGAATCACACTTAGATATGACTTAAAGCAAATTGTAGTACCAGCATCAACATGTTACAAAGAACAAAAGATGGCTGTCATGTATAAGACAAGTCTGGAAACAAGTCCAGGCTTATGTACCAATTCAGTTACTTAACTCTCAACTCTCTTTAATTTTATTTTCTCATAAAATGGGGATAAAACTTAAACTTAAGTTATAAGCTTTGATACATACATACATACATACACACATACACATACATACATACATACATACATACACAGATAACACTAAGTACCATGTATGTGCTCTGTACATATTAGTTCTTACTTATTCATTTATTACTATACCAAACAATTGAATGACATTGTAGTCGATCCTCATAATTTATTGGTCTAGTGTCCTTCTAGGAAGAGATTTTCTTTTTTTTTTTTCTTATTATAGCACAGTGAGATATACAGTTACAAAAGTGTTCATAATTGGGTTTCAGTCATACAGTGTTCCAGCATCCATCCCTCCACCAGTGTCCATTTCCCTCCACCAATGTAGGAAGAGGTTTCTTCACAATCACTTCCTCACCCATTTCCAGCCTCCTCACCATCCATATCTACCTCTGAGGTTTTTATGGAGACGATCAGATTACTACCACCTGATCCCTCTCCCCTACAGAATGAGTCTGAATAATGATGATGGTTAAAGAGGGCTG
>JAJIBD010013079.1:25000-33602 GCA_021461705.1 Cryptotis parvus | reverse complement strand
TTTTTGTGCCACACCCAACAGTTTTCAGGATTTATTTCTGGCTGCCCTGAAGTGTAACCATTGGCTCATCTGTGTTGGGCTCTAAGCAGCTAGTATTGGGGCCTGGCACTTTCTGCCATAAGGCCCTGGAGGACGGGCCCAGAGATGGGCCCTCTTCGCAGGGGCAGTGGAGCTTCCGGATGCTGGATAGTTTACACCTGTGAAAGACATCTGTGCTTATCCAATGGTAGACGGGCAGGCAAATGATTTACATCTTAGGTGAGGCAGAGTGTGCTTGGTCTTCTGATCACAGGAATATGTAAATCAATGATTGTTACCTTGCAAATGTTACCTTGTAAATGCTAAATCTGTGATTGTTATCTGTTGCAATGGCCCAGGAGCTTGCAAATGCCATGTGACTTGTGCTTGTACCCCCTCCACCCAAATATTGTATAAAAGGCTTAAACTGTGCTCAATAACACGAGTACTGCTATCCAGAATTCCCCACTGTGTTGGTGTCTCTCTTTCTTTCCTTTCTCAGCAGCGGCAAGGCAGAGTTTCTCCCAAGTCCATCCCTCTCTTTTTTCCGCAGGGATGAAGTCCGGCAAGATCAAGGTCTCCCCCCATTTGTGCTGGGGACTGATGGCCAGGGCCCCTGACAATCTGTTAGTACTGTTTTTAATATTTTGGGGAAATGCCATATTTTTTTTTATCATCAATCTATAATTTTATACTCCCAGCAGCAATGCAGAAGTGCTCCAATTTCTCAACATCTGTGTCAACTCTTGCTGTTTTCTGTTCATTTGCTAGAATGTCTAAGTCTTCTGCTCAATTTTTAGATCAGGCTTTCTGTTTTTTTGGTCACACTTGGAGGTGTTCAGGGGTCAGTCCTGGCTCTGCACTTAGGAAGAATCACTCCCAGTGGTTCCCCTTCAGTGCTCAGGGGACCATATGGGATGTTGGGGGTGGAGCCAGGGTCAGCCATGTGCAAGGCAAGTACCTTACCCATTACCACTCATGACCCTGATCAGGTTGCTCTTTGTTATTTATTATCTTGAGCTTTTTCATGTATTTGTTTAAGAATATCTTACCATATACTTAAAAATATCTTCTCTCATTCTCCAAATTGCCTTTTTTGTTTTTTATGCACAGAAGTTTTACACTAGGTCTAGTTCCGCACTTCTCTCCTTGCTTCTATTGCCTGTGAGCTTGATGTCTGTAAGAGTATTCCCATATCCAGTGGCCTCAAGCCATGTCCATTCTTAAGAGTTTCATAATATTGTGCCTTTGATGTATACTACTTTTTAGTTATTGGCTCAGCTATTGATAGATATTTGAATTGTATGCCTTGAGACTATTGTAAGTAATACTTCAAAACAAGGGAGGGGGCATGTGCAAATACTTCTTCAAGATCCTTCTTTAGAAATTTTTTTTTTTTTGCTTTTTGGGTCACACTCAGCAATGCTCAGGGGTTACTCCTGGCTCTGCACTTAGGAATTACTCCTGGCAGTGCTCAGGGGGACCATATGGGATGCCGGTGATCAAACCCGGGCCAGCACAGGCTGGCCAAGTGCAAGGCAAAGGCCCTACCCCCTGGGCTATCGCTCCGGCCCCACTTACACTTAAATAGGGGGTTCATTGTTGCTTTCTCATATACATTGTAAAGAAATTGACCAAACTAATTCTATTGCCTCTATCCAGTTTTGCAAAAAAAAAAAAAAAACCAAATTGTTTTAGAAGTTTTTTTCTATTTCTGAAACAATGACATAAAGATTTTTGATATATATTGCATTGAATCTGCAATCTGTTTTAGGGAATATATAAATTTTAAGTATTTCAGTAATCAAATGTCTGATGTTTATATATATTGAATATGCTTTGATTTCTTTCAGCAATGTTTTGTAGTATACAAGTCTTTCACCTCCTTGGTTAAGTTTTCTTTCTAAGAATTTTTATCCATTTTGATGCAATAGTAAGAGGAATTGTTTCCTTTTCTTGAATTGTTTGCTTTGGATTCTTTGTTTTGTGGTGGGGACTCCCAAGCAGTGCTTAGGAGGCTGGGAGAGGGAAGGAGCAGTGACATAGGGACCTATCCCCTTAGTGTGAGGAGGAGAGGCAATGCGGTACTAGGGTTGTTCCAAGGTCCCTGACTCGCAGCTGTTTCCCTGGTCTTCTTTAGATTCTTAAGAGGACCTGTTAATATGAAATCACTTGTGTCACTTTTTTTTTTTTTTTTTTTTCGGCTGCTCAGGGGTTTCTCCTGGCTCTGCACTCAGGAATTACTCCTGGCGGTGCTTGGGGGACCATATGGGATTCCAGGGATTAAACCGGGTCGGCATGGGCCAGCCCGTGCAAGGCAAACGCCCCTACCCGCTGGGCTATCGCTCTGGCCCCACTTGTGTCACTTGTCACTTGTCTTCCCATTGTTCATCGATTTGCTTGAGCAGGTACCAGTAACATCTCCATCGGTCCTGTCTCATGCTAGTGTAGCCCAAGGGCATCTGCTCTCTCCAGGAACACAAAGAGCTTCAAACCTTCAGGTCATGAGAATGAGGTCTATAATTATTACTTTTTTTTTGCATATCAAATACAACACAGCTTGCCAGGCTCTGCTGTGTATGTACACCTCTCAGTAGTAGGCTCTCATCTCTAGCATTTACTGATGAACCTCAACAGGGAGAGATCAGATTTTCTCTTGGGTGGAGCTCTGAGGAGCTTTGAAGTCTGGATGTTGAGAATGACTGACCTCATGGTGTGGGGGTTCCTTTAGCTTCTTGCTAGGCTCACTGGGATGATGGGCCAAGGCTAGAACCTGCCTAGAACTGAATACAGTGTAAAAATGTGAAAGATCCTGGGAAGGGCCTGGTTCCTAACTTCCAGTAATTATCTAAGACTGTTGCCGGCACAGCTGTGGGTCTGGAGTGTCTCTCTTCCAGGGTTGCTGGCATGGAGGTGGAGGAATGGGGGAGGAGCCCAAATCCCCGCCTCCAAGTCCAGCCAGCGTGCCTCCCACCCCCCCACCCCCCACCCCCGCACGTGTGAGGAACCCTTGGAGCTAAGTTGGACTCAGCCAGGGGCTGGCAGAGCTATTTACTACCCTCCCGGAGCTCCAATATGAAATTACAAAACTAAATAACACTTCATGGTAGAGAGTGAACACTGGGAGATAATCACTATAATATTTTCATTGATACTGTTTTAAAAATCAGAATTTAAGAAATTATTTCAGGGGCTGGAGTGCTAGTACAGCAGGTAAGTTGTTTGTCTGCATGGTGGCCGACCTGAGTTCAATCCCCGGCATCCCATATGGTTCTCCGAGCACTCCTAGGAGTAATTCGTGAATGCAGAGCCAGTAGTAACCCTTGAGTATAGCTGGGACTGACCCAAAAAACAAACAAAAAATTATGGCGAAAATCAAATTCTCTGAAAGATATTTTAAAATGACCATCCTACAGTAATAGCAATTATAAACATTCAAAATATTGTAACATATATAATATATATTTGCAAATCATTCTGTGTCTATGTCTGAAAACTATAAAACTTTTTTTTTTCTAAATTTAGACTTTACACTTACTTTAAAAAAATAAGGACATTACTCTCAGTTTTTGCTTTTTTTTTAAAAAAAATTGTTTTGTGTTTTTGGCCACATACACTGCTGCTGGTGGCTACTTCCTTTGGTGCTTGAGAGACTAGGGCAGTGCCAGGAATAGAACCTATGGTCCTGATGAAAAGCATATTTCCAGCCCTTGGCCTCTCTCAGGTACCAGAAAGTCATTTCTCACAGAAATATCACTTTATAATTTGATTCATTCCTTGACATATTCATATTTATATAAGTTGCTATGAGTTTCTATTTCATACCAGTGAATAAGGCAAAAGTATCTACTTTAGAAAATCTCATTTTCTGGTAGAAAACAGTTATCTGGATAAAATCATACAAGATTTTAAGATTGATGACAGAAATATTGTAGGGGGGAAGTGGGATAGAGAGAAACTAAAGAAAGGAGAGATGATAAACTGAGTAAGTAGAGATTAATTCCTGAAAAGAATAGTCTAGAGAAAACAAAAAAGAAAAGGAGGAGATGACTATGTAGAGATTTGGAGACAGACACTTTGACAGAGGAATGAATATGAACAATGAACAGAATATAATGAATGGATATAAGGAATGAATGTTAGTGCAAATATCTAGACATCAGTGATCTCATTTTTTCCACACAAATGAATCCAACATTGTTGGAGTAAAGCAAAAAGCGATAGAAATTGGGATCTGAATCATAAGAAAGAGAGAATTATTCTAGGTCATGTAAACCATAGGGAGAACCTTTGAATTTTATTTATGTTTAATTGTAGCTTCATGTTCAAAAGTCAGTGTCGATTATTAATAGAGACTAAATGTAGAGAATTAAGAGAGCAAGCATCTAGACTAGCCTAGGAATTCAGGCAAGAGCTGATGAAAGCTTGGATGAGTCTATACCACATCTTTTGGAAGGTGGCAGACCGCCTAAATAACATACAACAAAATCAATGACTGAAAAAATAAGGGAACATGTATGATTTATAGAACGTTCCCATGCTTTACTAAATGAACCTCATGACTTTGCTCTGAGTTAAACTTTAAGTGTTCCATTCCAACATTGCTTTGAAGGTAATTATTGAACATTTTTATCTGTAGAAAAATCTGTTAAAAGCAGATGAATTCTAATATTTTGTATAGTGAAGAGTTATGTTTTTCTCCTAAAATGACTGAAAAAATGTCACCGGAATTTATTTAATTGAAGCTATTGTTAGGCATTGCAAATACTTTTGGTTCATGCCACAATTCCCAGGAATTTATAAATGGGTTCAGAATGTTGTTCAGGCACCAGAAAATAAACCTCCAAGCTATTTACTACCTCTATGATATATAAAGTTTGCAGTTTTGATTTTGTGTGATTATGTTCAGCAATGGTGACCTTTAGAAGCAACAATATTGAAGTGTAATGAGGAGATGTTTGATCACTGGTATACAATGAAGAGTTGCTGCTACTTCCCTATTTCTTCCTGGAATCGTGAAACTCAACTGACAGGCTTTAACCTTTTAGACTGCTGAAGTCATAAAATGTATAGGGATTTAGGCTGTTTATACAACACGTTAGATATATGAAATTTTTAGACACTGTAGCTTCTTTTTATCATCCGGTAAAATGATTTTGTATATTTAATAATATCAGTCACTGGTAACCATGACAGGCTGCACTCGGGTATATCACGGACTCTATGAAGTGTAGGTTGATGAAAGTAGAAGTGGGGGCCACGGAGGAAAATAAATAAAAACGGTACTCGCCACAGGCCGGGCGATTTCAAAGCAGAATGAGGCTTTTCAACTTTTCTTTTTTCTTCTATTCAGGCTAGTCTAGAAGCAAGTATGTAATAACCAGTGTCGTTGATTCCTAAACATTTCATTGGACATTGAATAATATTTACAACACCATGAGGAAAGTTGGGCTTAGCTGTAATCATTGAAGGGAAGGAATCTTGCAGAGGAAAAAGGAAGCCAGTGGAAAGAAGCTCGGGATTTGTGGCCCCACACTTTTCAATTAATTCATAAAAACACACAAGCAATATCCATTAAATTAATTCTTTCTCTTCTTGTCTAGAAGACATTTTAGTAAATCCTCATTTCTTGACTGAGTATGCAAACCCTGATTGACAACACAACTCGCCTTTCGGAGTAACTATAGGATTTCCGCTTCCTCTGTTTACTCAGAGTCTGTAGAAGGGGAGTGCAGCACTTCTTAGGAAGCTTGGACCAGGAGCACGTGAAGCCGGATGGGCGCATTCTTTTCCCCATCGCTTTGAACCGTCTTGGCTTTGATGGGATCGTTTGAAACGTTGCATCTCTTTGTTTCCCCACCAAACTAAACTTGGTCGTGTTTGAACCTTTGACCCGCTTTCTCAAGAAGTGTTTTCTCTTTCCTTTTAAATCAGAAATTCTTATAACTTTATCTGGAGATTTTTATTTTGTGCCTTATATACCTGCGGTGCAAAACTCCCATGCCTGCCCAATTACATATATGAATTTTTTGACTAAGTGGGCTGGTATTAGGCTTGGCGAATCAACTTCTCTCAATCACCACGTACTAAAACACTCAGATAAGAACCCAGTTCCCTCAAATATCTCTCAATCTAACCTGGTACCAAACCCTAGCAATTTCTTAAAGCACTTAGTTTCTCTGTCTCTCTATTCTAATTTTTCTTTGGCTTCTGAAGTTTCTCAAGGGCATTTTGCAAAATTCTTCTCTATAATTTCCTGCTTCTTAATTAGAAGGTACCATCTGGAGACCGTCCTTCTAACAGTTCTGTTTAGGAGACCCTTTCTCATGAGCTATCAATGTTCTTTGGCCCTTTCTGGCACTCTAGAAAAGCACAGCTCAACCATGGACTTGAAGGCTATGGATGACCTGACTCTGAGCTTTCCAGAGCCTCATAGCACTGCTTCATCAGCCCGGGAGGCCGCAGTCGGACTGTGTTTTGCTCATCTGTCCTCAGACAAACCTGCCGCTCTCCCACCTGGGTGCCATGCGTGCTATTCCCTGCACACAGTAAAAACTCCACTTTCTGTCACCATCCAGAGCCAGTCCACATTTTCTTCATGGATTTTCTCAACCAACAAATTTTCTGTCCATTCTTGAATTTTCTATACCTCCGGGTTAGAATTTTTTGCAAATATTATCTGGATGTGTGTCTAGAATATCTAGATGTGCAAGAACATCTTGATAATATTAAAAGTTTTTAAATAGAACACAGTTAACTTAGTGATATCAATCTCTGTGTGGAAACTATACAGTCATATGTATTTGAATGCAAACATATTAAAATGTTTAGTCTGCTTTGATTTTTGTAAATACTTGGTATTTATATATAAATATTTCTAGTCATAAAATACATTTTTCTTAACAAAAGGTGTTACTTCATAGAATGTTTAATAACCCTTTAGCATCAGACCCTTTTCAAAGTTAAAATTTATGACTTTGTTTTGATTTCTATTTGATTACAGGTATATTTTCTGTACTAAAATTTATTTTTTTATTCTTAATCTTTTCGTTTTAGGGCTTTTACTCAGGGTCCACTATGGGCTTTGTGATAGAGGTTCAGGGAAACCAGGGACCAAGCCTGCACCTTCAGCATTCAAAACATGCACTCCAGCTCTGCGTTCTCTTGCTGGTTCTCCCAAATTGTACTTTTTTTTGTATAAGTCTTAAATCAAACATCTATTTATTGGGTTATTCCAAATACTATTCAAACGTCTATTTAAATATAAATTGCACCTATATATACCAATCTCAGAGAAAGAATATGGGTTTTAAGAGGCACATTCGCCCTTGTTAACTTGCCTTCACATCTGCTTTACATGGGCCTCCTGGTCTATAAATGGCACATATTTTAGTCACAATTATACTAAGCCTTTTCCATAACATTCCCAGTTTAATAGCACAAGGGGGAAAGTCAAAATATAAACAAGTCTCCAGAAGAAAGATGGAATTTATTATATTTATTTAATTTACTTTCATAATTATATATATTTGGTTATATTTTTTAGCCAGTGGAGATGCACAATAATTATACAATAACTGGGATAGGAGCTGAGACCTCATCCACATTAGGTATTGATTTCTGACCATTTAAAGCATATCTATTCACTCCTGCTTTTAGCAACCAGCACATCACAGCAAAGTTAAATTAAATATTTTAATGTGGACCTTAATATTCACTGGTTTCTACTGCTGGTGAGGGCTATTACTGCACTATCAACTAGGATTTGGCATTTTGGTTTTGTTCAATTTCAAAGAAGGGGAAAGCTCTTTTGCATTGGAATATACTTATTCCTGTTTACTTGGACACCCTTTCAACGGAAGTGAAGACAAATGAGATGCTAAACTTCGATTTTGGAAGCTTTTAATTGGTGTCTTACAGCACCACAACCAAGTGTGCTATCCCCAGTCATCACAACAACAGCAATTTTAGTACATATTCACATTGGTTTAACAGAATGTCACATACAATTTAGAACTCAGTTCTGAATAAATGGGTTTTGCTCAAATTACCAAAATTATCTTTAACATTAGAAATATTTAATAAATGAGAAGCAATATAGGATGAGAGGAACGATAAAATTGAGGGAAACATATTGTTCTAATAGGGTACCTATTAGGTGCCTCCGGCTCCGGGCACATCTCTTTGACTCCACCGTTCTCCCTGCATTAACATATGCCTCAGAGACCTGGGCCCTACGAAAAGCAGGGTGAGAATGCTATTCGGGTCTCCCAGAGAGGAATCGAAAGAGCTATGCTTGGAATATCACGCCTCACTCAAGTGAGAGAAGGAATCTGGAGTTCCGACCTCCGTCGCTATTCCAGAATCAGGGACGCTATCTCGTTTGCCAAGGCATCGAAAATCAGATGGGTTGGACATGTATTACGATTTGGAGACAACTGCTGGACTAGAGCTGTTACCATCTGGATCCCATGGGATGTCAAAAGATCACGTGGCGCCCACCTACAAGATGGTCAGACTTCCTTGTCAAGACCCTGAAGGAACGGTTTGAGGCTCTTCATATTCCTGAATCAACCAGATGCCA
>JAJIBD010013079.1:0-20000 GCA_021461705.1 Cryptotis parvus | reverse complement strand
ATTTAATCTTGACCCAAGTTTATGTAGTTTCTGGCAAGACACTTATGAGTTTTTGTTTCCTCCTCAGTAATTTGGTCTAACCAGGTGATGGGGGTGGGGGGTGGGGGAGGAAGAAAATATTTTTAATCTCTATTTAATGTGAATTAGGTGATTATGGGTTCCCTAGAACTAAGAGAGATTGTACTTTCCCTTTCTCAAAAGGGTCTGACTACCATTTCTAATTCGTTTTCTTGTTCTTAATGTTAAATGTGGTTAAGGTATGATAAATGCTATCAAATATATTAGAAGCTAGACTAAGAACTGAATAATTTATTTGTGGAAATTAAAATATAGCCATCCTTTAGGGTTGTAAAGAAATTTCCAACCTCTGCCTCCAAGCAAGTATCTCTGAGCAAAGTAGGGAGAAGCGATGCTATTTAAATGCTCATAATATCAGAAATTTGGGGCAGTAAAGGCAGCAGAGGCGGCAAGGGGATGTCATTGTATGCCGCCACCTGGGTATGGTCTCCCAAGCACCGTTAGGGGTCACTCGAGCATAGGGCGAGAAATAACCTCTGAGCTCAGCTGGTGTGGTACCAAAATGAAACAACAATCAGAAGACTTTACAGGATCCAATTTTGTTTGTTTTTGTTTGGGTGCCGTACCTGGTGGTGCTCAGAACTTGTTCCTTGCTTTATGCTTAGTAAACACTTCTGGCAGGGCTTGGGCGACAATATGGGGTGCTAAGGACTAAACCCCTGGTCCACTGCACGCAAAGCAAGAGACCTACCGCCGTGCTATTTCTCTGACTCTAATAAATCTATAATTGGCTGTGATCAGTTAGTTGTAATACCACTCCATCCTAAGTTTAAAAAAATGTTTATATCCTAATTGTGAGTTCCTCAGTTTTCTGTTTTCATGAATAATAATGGTGCTGGTATTCATGGTAGCTGATCACTATTTTAAATTTATTCAAATATTAGTATAAAGATATACATTGTTCATAATAGTATTTAAAGTAGCATATAAAAGTTTTGCTCTGAAACTGTTTGGAGATATTTTTAAATTATAAAATACATGTGCTATGATTAAAGGTACTCACTGTATCACTGTATCACTGTCTTCCCGTTCATCATCGGTTTACTCGAATTGGCACCAGTAACTTCTCCATATATCCTTTCTCATCCTAGTAGAGCCCAAGGGCATCTGCTTGCTCCAGGAACATAAAGAGCCTCAAACCATTCCATCAGGTCATGGGGAGGTCTATAATTGTTTCTGGCATTTGGCATATCAAATACGACAGAGGTAGCTTGCCAGGCTCTGCAGTGCTGGTGGCATACTCTTGTAGTCACCTTTAAATCCAGCATATATTGATGAACCACTCAGCCGCCCAAGCGGGCTTGTAGGCTCGTCTACTGGGTGGAGTTCTCACGAGAGGGAAGTCCGGATGTGGAAAATGGCGGCCCCTCATGCAGTGGGGGAGGGGGGGGTTGTCTGGCTTGTTGCGAGGCTCTGCTGGGGTGGCGGGCAAGGGCTAGAATCCGCCATCCCTCCTGGGTGCCTCGTGAGTGGCTGGGCACAGGGAGAGCTGGTAGCAGCTCTGCCCCATGTCTGTGAGTCTCTGGATCAAAGGTACTCAATATAAAAAAAAATATTTAGGTTCAGCCCCTCAAATCTTTGTGATTTTCTTCTCAGCAAGAACAGTTTTGGTATTTAATTTAAAACACATGGACACTTTACAGATAGTGTTTAGAGATAATATTGGAAACATTTCCTTTATCCTAGGTACTAAGCAGTGAAAAAATGAAACCATCTCAGAAAAAACTATGATGAACCCAGAGATTTATTGGATGAATATTAATGACACCTAATGTGAAGATTTCAAAATAGTTATTATTTTTCTTTTTTCTTTTTTGGGTCACATCTGGCATTGCTCAGGGGTTACTCCTGGCTCTGCACTCAGAATCACTCCTTGCAGTGCTCGGGACCATATGGGATGTGTGTGGATTGAACCTGGGTTGGGCGTGCAAGGTAAATGCCATACCCACTGTGTTATCACTCCGGCCCATTTTTCATTTGAATCAGATTGTAATGCCGTTCAACATTAGGCCTAGCAGTGGTTCTCAAAGTTATGGTGCAAAATCAGCACTTCAGCAATACCTTGAGAATGTGGTAACAGGCAAATTCTCATGCTCCATACACTGATTCACGGTGTCTATAACCAAATCAGAAATGCTGTGTGGGCCCGCCAGCAGTGGTGTAACCAACCCTTCTGGTGACTCTGATGCACACTCTGGTCTGATCCACCACTTAAAGTGATAATTTCTTGGATATTTGCTTTATAAACAGTTCTCGGGGACAGTAATTTCTCTTGTATTACAAAAAGAAGGTGAATAAAAGAGAAGGATGAGAGAAGGAAAGGGAATATTAATCTTCTTAGGGTAATACAATGCTGTTAAAATTGCTTAAAGACTTACTCTCCCAGCAGGAAAGATAAGTATTACTCATGCTTCTTTATAGAGCAGGCTGGGAGGGGTGGGGGGGATTGGGGACATGTGGTGGGAAATGGGCACTGGTGTAGGGATGGGTGCTAGAACACTGTGTGACTGAAACCCCAACATGAACATTTTTGTAATCGTATATCTCTCGGTGGTATAATAAAATATTAACAAAAAAATACACCTTATTTTTGGGCACTTTGTGGTGAAGGCACAATAACTTTGCATCTCAAAACCATAAAAGTTAACAGTATTGTAACTAACCAACCTGTTACTTAAGTATGTCAAAGTATGTCCTCTTTGTGTTTCTTGTTTTCACTTCAGAGCAGACCTGACAGTGCTTAAGGCCTATTCTTGGCTCTGAACTCAGCAGTGAACCATGTCGGTACTTGGGGGATCGTATGTGGCGGGAGGAATCAAACCAGGTCAGAAGTTAGGCAAATGCCTTAACTGTGGTGCTGACACAGCAGGCTCGAAAAAAGTTTTAAAGAAAAAGTACCAGAAGAAAATATTTTTTAAAAAAAACAGTGTCTAGAAAGTAAGCAATTCTTTAAGGTCTTTTGCTCACCCCCCCATCTTGTGCTAATTCTTGTCAATTTGTCCTATTTCAGTTCTTTTCCTCTCCTGAATTACTCTAGGGGACAGGTGATCAGTACCTTCCATGTAATACAGTTTAAAGGGTTTCCTGTCTCTGCCTCTTTGACATTTGTCTAAGAGGTGCAAATCAGCACGAGTAAGTTTCCTATCTCAGACCAGAGCTATTTTCCTCCTTCCCACCAGATTCAGACACTGTCTGTGTCTTCATCTTGTGGCCAGTGCAGGAATATTTGTTTTGCCACATCTGGAGACAAAGTTTCTCAATATTCTAGTCTTGTTTTCAGAAGGAGTAAGCAAGATTTCTTGTTCAAAGGCACTGATTTGTCATTTAATCATCTGATTTTCAGAGACCTCTTAGCAACAAATGAAAAGGAATTATTACTTAAAATAGAAAGCAAACCATTACATCTCCCAATACTCTTTCTCAGCTAGAGACTGGCCTTAAAAACGTAACAGTGGCGTCTGAGAGATAATGCGGAGTTAAGGCACGTGCCTTGCACACAACTTGCTCCAGCCCTGCCTGGCACTGCCCCTGGTTCTCTGAGCATTGCCAGGAGGCGAGAGCTGAGCACAGAGCCGGGAGCAATATCTGAGCGTTGTTGAGTATGGTCCCCAAACAAAAAACCAAACAAACAAAATATCAAGCAATGCTTCAGTTAATTGGTTGGAATTATTTGGCCTAAATAATGTTCTCTAACTCATCACTTTTTAAATCTCTCTTTAGCTATATTGATATTATGTTATTTAACTTGAAGGAAAAAATTGCTTTAACATTCTTTTTGAAGTACTAAATACACATAATATATGTTTATAATACCATGACAGGTTTAGGAAAATGTGCTAAACTGACCAAATCCAATGGACACCAACTCTAGAAACTACCACTGTCTTTATATTGTTTTTCTTGAGTTTGGTACCATTGAAGTTCTAATAAACTTAATATTACTAGAAACAATTCCTGGAACTTTATGAAACAATTAAAATGTTACTCTTTCATGTTGTGTGTTTTGCCAGTTTAGACTCCACATACTCTCTCACTACCCAATTAACTAATACAGAGGCTGACAGTTGTGTCTTCCGTTGCCTAGGCATAGCTTGCTGAGAGTTCGGTACTGACCTTGGAGTTGTAGAATCAGGTTGTGGATTTCAAGATAGTTGTTGTATAGGATATAATCTAGCTTTCTAGGTGTATAGGAATACTTAATGTTATTGAGTGAAATCATGGGAGACTGCTATTCTTTATAGGATTGTGTTCACTTTTTTGTTTTATTTGGTTTAGATTACGGTGACACATAGCAATGATCAGGAATTATGACAGGCTCACCTCTGCTTGGGGTTGGTTCCTGGTGGTGGTAGTGATCTTGAAGTACCATGGATCAGTCCTGGACTGACTGCATGCAAAGTGTGTGTTCTGGCCCATGGAGTTACTGCTCTGGCCTCTGTTGTACAGCTTTTTTTTCCCTAATACGTGTAGTTGTGTATTAGAAAGTACACTTAGTAAAGTACTCTTACTAAAGTACTCTTACTAAAGTTCCCTTGTTACTCTAGATCGTAAGATATAGATTTTTTTCTCATTCTCAGTAATAACACTTGTTGTGAAACTTCTGTCTGCTTTTTCAATAGTAAAGATAAAATTCAGACTACAATTTTAGAGCACCCAGTTTATTTTACTTTTTGTTTATTTTACTTATTTATTTACCAAACTAATACCCTGGCAGTTTCAGGACTTGCTTCTGGCTCTGAGCTCCAGATAACTTCCAGTAGTGTTGGGGAGGGGTGTATGCTGTTTGGGATTAAATTTGCAGAGTCGGCTGCATGCAAGGTAAGTGACCTTCTCACTGTGCTATTCCTCCAGCCTCCATCCAGTCTATTTAAACTGCTTTGAATTTGATTTTCTTGCCCTGAATTTTATGTATACTATATTTGTGAAGATGGAAGTGAGAGGAGCCTTTAGTCTTTTCTGGGTATATGAAATAAAGATAACGGTTTGAGGTTTGAGGCTCTTCGTACTCCTGAAGCAACCAGATGCCATAGGGCTACAGTGGCACGTGATAGGGTCAAATGGAAATGTTACTGGCGCCGCTCGAGGATATCGATAAACAACGGGATGTCTAGTGATCTAGTGATCTTTATGAAATTATCAATCTTATTTATCATTTAAATAAAGGATTCCTGTTTTCTTCTTTTACCCATTCATCTCTGAAAACTTCCAACTTCACTTTACTCTGCCAGAAAGTCCTAGAAAAAAGTCTATAAGGAGTTTGAGGGACAAGCAGTTTCTACAGAATTCTAATACATTTCAACTTTGCAGCACAATGAATCCTGACAGTATAATAGGGACTTTAAAAACAAAGGTAAAGCAAACTCTGAATGCTGTAAGAATTTTTAATTTCACTAAACTCAGCAGGTGTAAGAAAGCATTTTCTTCCATATTAGGCTTATCAAGTCATTATAAAATTGAGGAATTTAATCTGCTTATATGACTTTAAATATACCCTCAGATTTTTTTAAAATATGAGGTCTAATTTTTAAAATAAGATAGTTTTTTCAAGTGCCTTTGCTCTTTATAGATATCGCCATATTTAAGTAATATGCCTTAGACTAATAGGTGCATGGAAAAAGCTAACTTAACATTACAAGTTAATTTTTTTCTTGTATGACTATAATAAATTTATCAGATAGAAGAATTTATCCTTTATTTTAATAACTGTCACCTGGATTAAGAATTATACTTAGTTTCAAAAATGCAAACAATATACTACTTAAATTTATTTTGTTAATGAAGCCACTACATAAATTTAGCACTTTTTAAAAATTAATTGCTCACACTGAAAAGGGCTAAATTCAGTATTACTCTCTGTTCCAAAGACCTAATTGCCAAGGACCTAGCCTTAATATTAACTAGGATAATTATTATGCAAAGCATACCCACCCAGAATGTTTGCATAGCTATCACAAGCGCTTTCATAAATGATGCTTTAATTAGTCTTAATTAGAATTTGTTTAAGTCAGCAGGGAATGCAGGGGCCGTGAAATGATGTATGTAATAAGCATCAGGCTCACTTTTTACTTGGGGAATAGAGCTGACAAAATCACATCACGTTAAATTGATTCAGTCAGAATTAAAATTCTTATGGTATTAATTAAATGGGGGATCTCATTAGCAGGCTGCAGAGTGAGCGGACGACTCTTTGGCGACCAGATGCATGGAAAGCAGTAGTAAAGGAGAGCACCTTTAGACCCAAAAGTCATCTTCTTAAATATAGACATGCTGACATTCATCTAGCTCGGGCACAATTGTCCAGTCCAACTATATTTAATATTAAGATGCTAGAAGCTCAAAACAGCATTTCTTATTTTTAGGTCATTTGACTTCCTCAGCTTTTGCTGAGTATTCAAAAAAACTCCGAATACTCTGAACCATTATTTTATTTGACAAGCCAAGTCAGTAAATATGGGAATCAATCAATAATTAAAATGGATGAATAGACATTTTTTTTGCTTTAAAGATGCTTTCCTTTTTGAATAGGAAATATGTTGAGAAATTTGCAAAGATTTAGTGATCAAACAAAATTGCAATTTCTGTTGAGTTAAATAAATAATAGGAAATTGATTCATGCATTCACAGAGCTATTGGTAGTTTTTTCTTCTTCTCTGCTGTAAGAAAAAGGGAAGAGAACACACTTTGTTATTTATAAAACAGTTCTGAGTTTGCAAGTCTCATCATGGATGGATGATATTTACTTCCAATTAGCATATGTTTTGTGAATGGCAAGGGGCATATGCTTTGACTGTGTACATTTCTGGTCAATATTAACAATTTAAGACTTTGGCTTTATTCCTTTCAGCATTTGTAAAAAAAAAAAGTTTCTTATAATTGCTGATTGAGTAAAAAATACTAGGGCTAACTCTTTCTATTAAAAAGACATAGAGTTAGCTGATATTTCGATCCGATCCGATCTTCCCGTTAATCATCTATTTGCTGAGGGGCCGTAATATCTCAATATGTCCTGTCACATGCTGTAGAGCCAGGCCGGCTGGTACAGGAACATAAAGAGCTCAAACCATTATATTAGGTCATGAGAATGATCTAATATAATTATTACTGGCTTTGGCATATCAAATACAACACGGAGCAGCTTGCTAGGCTTGCCGTGCCGGGAGGCATACTCTATAAACACCTCAAATAAAGCCTTTATTGATGAACCTGCTGTGATGGGCTGGTCGGCTGGGTGGAGTTCTGATGAGGGAAGTCCAATGTGGAAAATGGCGGCGCCCATGGAGTGGGTGGGGGGGGGGTCGTCTGGCTTGTTGTGAGGTTCTGCCGGGGTGGTGGGCCGGCTGGAACCCACCTGCCTCCCGACTGCCTCTGACGGCTGGGCCAGGGAGAGCAAGGAACCTCTCGCCCCATGTCTGAGAGTCTGGACCAGCATACCTGGGCGGATTGAGGAAGAAACTGCCCAGGGTGGGTGTCGATGCCGGGCTGTGTGGCTGGCGGCTGGGGGAGTTCTGTGAGAGGGAAGTCAATGTGGAAAATGGCGGCGCCCATGGGTGGGTGGGGGTCGTAAGGCAAATGCCTACCTGCTGGGCATTTGGATGAAAATGGCGTGTGGAAATTGGCTGTGGAATGGCATGTGGAAAATGGCGGCGCCCGGAGTGGGTGGGGGTCAAGGCAAATGCCCTACTGGTCGTAAAGGTCGGTAGCGCCCTACCGTGGGCTCCCCCCCCAAATTTTATGGTTTAGATCAATTTCTTTTTAGATACAACTTTAGATACAACTCCATGGGCGCTGCCATTTTCCACATGGACTTCCCTCCATCAGAACTCCACCCAGCTGACCGCCCATCACAGCCCAGATCTCGACACCCACCCTGGAGCAGTTTCTTCCTCAATCCGCCCAGGTATGCTGGTCAGAGACTCTCAGACATGGGGCAGAGGGTTCCTTCTCCTGGCCAGCCGCCATGAGGCAGTCGGGGGCATGGTGGGGTCAGCCTTGGCCCACCACCCGGCAGAACCTCACAACAAGCCAGCGACCCCACCCACTCCAGGGCCGCCATTTTCCACATTGGACTTCCCTCTCATCAGAACTCCATCCAGCCGACCAGCCCACACAGCCCGGATCGCACCCACCCTGGAGAGTTTCTTCCTCAACGGCCAGGTTGGGTCAGGCTGTATTTAACTACAGAAAAACTGAGCCTTTATTATCTGGGGGAAAACAAGAGGGCTATTTTTTGATGTATAGACAAATCTTTGAAGAAAAAGAATCATTAAATTAATTTTAATAGTTGAAGGAATATAAACACTTTCCTTATGTGTAATTTGTTCAATATAAAAAATAGAATGCAATATCTATTGTTGATTGTTAATTGAGAAACTATTTTGATTTTTCACTTGTATCACTTCACTTGTATCACTTGTATTCTCGTTCATCAATTTGCTTTCGAGCAGTCACCAGTAACATCCCCATATGTCCTGTCACATGCTAGTGTAGCCCAAGGGCATCTGCTCGCTCCAGGAACATAAAGAACCTCAAACCATTCCATCAGGTCATGGGAATGAGGTCTCTAATTGTTACTGGTATTTGGCATATCAAATAAGACATGGGGAGCTTGCCAGGCAAATTTAATCAAATTAAAATTAGATTTTTATTTATTTTTAAAAACGGATGGATTTCTTCTATATTTTTACTGTAGAGAAAATCACTAGTAATTTCAAGAAGAGTATATGGGTAAGTATTTTATGAGTAAGCTATTTCTCAGAAAGAGGTACAGTGCTTTTGCTTGCAAATAGGACTGTAAATTTTAGCTTTGCATTTCAGTCTTCGCTCATTTTACTTTTCATTACAGGCATTTCATATTGCACCTTTTTTTTTGTCCCCGTAGAATTTCTCCCCCAAACATGGAGGATATTAGAACTTAAATATTAAAAAATAAGCAACTTAAGACTGTTTCACTAGGGAACTAGAACGATAGCACAAGCGGGAAAGGCGTTTTACTTGTAAGCGGCCAACCTGAGTTTGATCCTCTGCATCCCATATGGTCCCCAGCACCACCAGGAGCAATTCCTGAGCAAAGAGTCAGGAGTAACCCCTGAGTGTCGCCGGGTGTGACCTAAAAAAGAAATAAAGAGACTGTTATTTCACTCTGCTTTGAAATGTTTTGCGTATTTTATATTTGGACTATTCCACCCTTTTCTGACAGGTTGTTGCAAGTTTAAGTAAGACATAAAAATAATGACCAACCATTCAAATCGTGCCAACATTTAACAAGTCAAAACACACCATGCCAAAGTCTTTTCAGCAGAGTGTAACAAATGAGTGTATTTCCGTAGCCATCCACTGTTTAAAACTTCATTCTGGAATTAGTTTAGCTAGAAGAAAAACAGATCTAACATTGGGCCAATGTCTTGACAACATGAAGAAAGCAAATGCAAGTTCCCTGCTCGTTGCTCCTTTTTGCAAAAGATGCTATTGTGCAGAGTAAACATTATGGAGTGTAGTTCTTTAACGTTGTCAAACACACAGTCAGTGACTTGTTCGTCATCAGTGTTATGTAGCATATGCCAGATAAACCAACAACTGTACAACTCTACACTCTAAGGGTTATTTAGCATATCAGTGAGTAAACAGACATATTAATATGATGTACAAATGGTCAGCCTTGAACCGAATTCTGCATAAGATCCTATGACTTTATCTGGATCTGTTTTAATCAATGTTCTCCTACAGACATATTTGGTGTTTTAATTATTTCAAGATCTCCAAAACAGTGATCATAGTTTGGTGACACAAACTTTAAAGAGTGGGGGAAATGCCAATGCAACCTATTTAGGAAATGGACTTTCTCTTGACTTTTTCTTCCTGGGAAATAAAACATATTTATTTTATAATTATGCCTTGAGCCAACTCTTGTGTGTCTTGCCTTCAGCAACAGACAAACCTCTACTGAGGCTTTTTACAGCTTAAGGGGACATAGTGTAAAAGGTTACATAAACATTCAGAAAGTAATACCCTCAAGCCCTCTAACTGTGCTGAAGAAAAAAGGCTGTGTCTATGGAACACGGCAGTCTTCATTTAGGTCTGCTGCTGTTGAATACTCAAGTTCATGTGACGGGATTGGAGAGATAGTGTAGTAGCTAGGGTAGCTTGCCTTGTATCAGGTGACTTGGGCTCCATCCCCGGGGCCCCATATGGTTCTCCCTATCAGGGTAGGAATCATCTCCAAGCTTGAGTCAGGCATAAGCTTTTGACCACAGCTGTGTGTGGCCCCCACAGCGAGAAATTAAAAATACATAAATACATGAATAAGTAATCAAGTCCACTTATAAAATTAACAGCTTCCCTCTGAATTAAAGAATTTTTTATTTGTTTTGTTTGGGGGCCACATCCAGTGATACTCAGGGCTTACTCCCAACTCTGTGCTCAGGGATCACTCCTGGCTGGATCTGGGTCTCCATGGAGTGCTGGGGGGCTACTGATTCAGATTGGTCACGTAAGCAACTTCTTCGCCTTGCTCTCCTTTAAAAAATACAGGTCTATATAATACAACACCTTTGTGCCACCTGGGAACTTTATACTATACAGGATGCTTGTTGTAATAGAAAGTGACTTAATTTTTGACAGGGCAGGCAATTAAACAAACAAATGGAAAACCAAAACAACCAGAACATATGAGACTGTCAAATAACCCCACTCCTAAAATAAACCCCAAGAGAGATTCCTCCCCAGACTGTTTTAAGCCATTTCTACAGTAGCCTGGGAACCCACCATGGTTTCCAGGAAAGTTCATTATGTAAGAATTCTTTGTATACCCTTCTAGTGAGTGTGTGGCATCGCCAAATTCTGCATCAGAACCAAATCTTGGGAGTTTAACTCCATCTCACATTTCAGAGATGACCACAATACTAATTATCTATGTGTCCATGTGCTCATGATAAAAAAAATTGGGGATCAGTTTGTTTGTTTTAATACAAAGTGTCTTTCGCCTGTGATTTCTTTAGACCCTGATGCCTAGTAGATCAACAGCTCTGTAATAGAGCAAAAAGAGCTGGATATTGATATGATTAAGAATATCAACAGCAGGGACCGAGGTTAGGATAGAAACTTGAAGGGCTATCAAGTCCCATTTCTTCGGCACACAAGTTGATTTCCAGCTGGGATCAGAAATTTTCCCTAGTGGTGTAGCACTGCCTAATTAGCTGCATTAGGGAAGACTCAGCCTTTCTCTTTGCTGGCCTCAGTTGGAGACAGGAAACTCACCTACTTCAGTGGTAAGACTGCGACACTTAATTAATTAATGGTTGCAGCATATGTATGATCTTGGGATAAAAGGACTATAGGAGTGAAAGTATCACTATATTCTTGCCTATTGCTACTGGGAAACGTGAATAAGTTTCACAAACTGGTGAATACAAATCGAAATCTATCTCGCCCCTCCCCGTACCAGATTGATAGCTTACAAGTATCTTCCAAATTTCTTTCCCTCATCTTTAATTCTGAAACTTGGTCAGTGATAAAATATGAATTATTTTTACTGTAGAATTTGTTGGTCATGAAAACGTTTTTAGGTAAAATTACATGCTCATATTATAGCAAATGCTCTTATTTAATCTAACGGTGGACTTGGAAAGAAACCTGGACAATGAATTCTTCATAGAGCAATAAAAATGATCTGTACCTCCATAGATTAGAGCTCAAAATAATATTGACATGACTAAATGAAGGTAGAAGAGAGGTTTCACTAAAATTAAACTCAAAACGCTTCGCTCATGATTTCCTTTGAAGAAATTGTAGTAGAGTGAAGCAAAAAGTTTCAATGGAATCACTGGAAAAATAAAGGTGCGTGGAGAGAGAGGGTTCAAGGAAGAGAGAGAACAAAAGAGACAGAGATACACTGCAAATTGTAGATATTTAGCAAATGCAGAAAATATGCAATATGAATTATTCTTAGCAAATACATGGACTATGATCATTAGGGAATACTGAAGGGAAAAACCTGACACACGGAAGTATTAGTAGGATGGCTATCAGAAATTAAAATAGAAGAAGATATATATACCTTGAAAAACTGACAACTACCCTGGTTTTCTTATTATTTCATAGTGCTCTAAAATATGGAATACATTAGTATATATTAATTTTTCCTTAAATTAGAATAAATATGTATATTTTGACACAAAACAATATATATATATATATATTTTTGTATAAATGTTTTCAGTCTTTCAAAGCAAAGAGTCAGGGTAAAAATAAATAGAGCCAATTTCGCAGCTGAAAACTACAACAAACTATTGGTGCTCTTTTTTGTCCTTCATGTTTCCCACAAATGCTTTGTCTTTTTTTCATGAATCGATCTCCATTCTCAACTTCTATGACTGCATTATACATGCAGTAAGGAAATCTTGATTTCTGTTCACTTCTTAATTCTCACAGGAATGTCACATGAAAAATATACTTTCACTCTAAGTCTTCCCTGGCTTTTAAATTCCTGAATACTAGAAAGCAACTTAGCAGGCAGATGGGCCCTGAATGTGTTCATCTACAGTGCAAAGCACAATTGAAAATGACTCAACAGAAGGCTTTAGAGAAAAATGATAGGTACAAAAAGAAAACCATTTTCTGAAGTACCAAAAGCAATTACCACTTGCACTTTGACCTTCCTCAATTTTTCTAAGTAGTAGTAGGAAGGAAATTCCCTGACAAAAGCTTTGCAGTAAAAAGACTTGGGTCAGATAAGGAATTTAACTAGAGGATAACCAACTATCAAGATGCTTTCTGGGTTCCAGGGAACAGGACGGTCTTCATAAGATGGAGTCATAATGTTTCCTGTCACATGACAGTTTATGGAACAGTCAACGCACGCATTCCTGATTAGTCTCCCCCTCTTAAATTTATTTAAATACAATGTTTTACAAAATTGTGCTTAGTTTTTTAAAGAGACATTTCTTTCTCTCTCTTTTGCATCGTTAACCCTCTATTTTCATAAAAAATTACAATAGGTAATATAATAATCTACTTATCCATTAAAATCCATCAAATGTACAGGAAATTTCTAAGTATAGAGACTCTCACCCAGGAAAGTAAGAGTTTGACTCCAAAAAGCACCACTATTTTCCCATAGAGACAATTTAGAAGCCGATTTGTGTTTGCACTTGTCTTGGTCTCTATGTTTGTCTACATATTGTTCATTATGAAAACAAGTATAAAACATTAGTATATGTAACATATTATGCATTTATGAGAATATCATGGATATGCATACACATATGTCTTTTGGCCCAGTTAGAATTCAGGAAATGGGTCCCAAGTCATGAACAAAGTATGTATGTTGGAGGTCATTTTTGAAGCTTAGCATCAAGCGGGTTGCGTGACTGAGAATTTTCTATATTTGGGAGTATAGAAAAGAAGCAAGAAAATACGGTGAAATAACCAACAACACCTGCTCAGGCTAATTGGTTGAAAGGCAACTAGTCATACTCAGTATTTAAAAATATTTGGAATAATACCTCATCAGTATTCAGTTTTGTTATAATAGGACAGAGTTGAGAAAAAAAAAATCCAAGAGCATGAAATAAGAAGATTGAAACATAGCATGGAGTAGGGCATACATTTAATTAAATTTTCTTTGCTTTTTTTTGGGGGTTCACACCCGGCAACGCTCAGGGGTTACTCCTGGCTCGTTGCTCAGGAATTACTCCTGCTTGGGGGGATCATATGGGAATGCTGGGGAATCGAATATGGGTTGGCCGCCTGCAAGGCAAACGCCTACCCACTGCCTATCGCTCTGGCCCTTAATTAATTTTCTTGTATGTGGTTCAGACACAATAAATAATCTTAGAAGGGCTACTGCCATCAATATCTGAGAACTCAATAATTCTGCATATGCCAGTAGATTTTGATGGAGCAGTGGGGCAATACCCTTATGAGGTTATCACCAGTGATGAAAGAAGTGAAAACAACAATGTGAGACACTTGAATGAAGAAAGAAAAGAGCTAAGGATCATGACTTTAGTTTAAATAAAAAGATAAAGCACACATAGTAAGACCTTATACATAGAATGGCAACTACTGAGAAAATACTTTTATGATCATTTGTTTACCAAGCCCACGTGAAGAGACAAAAATGAGGTAAATTATACATAAACTCCTCTAGAACCTGAGGAGATCTATACTTATCAATCTAGAAAGTAATAGTCATGTATTTTTAGTGAAAAATGCTGAATTTATCTATAGAATACTATAATCTAGTTTGAGGAAACGTATATATGAATAGTGAGTCTCCATTGTATTATTTGATAACTTCTCTGTAAACCTGATATTTTGAAATTGGCTCAGACTAGACTCCATGCATGCATTTCATTAACTGGGCAGTAGTAACTCATTTCCATACATACCCCCTACACTCTGCCATCTCCCAGACGGGCAGGTCTTCTGGGAGCTGCTCAAATGTGCTCATCATTGTCCACTCAGGTTTCTGTTTAAGTTTCCTCACTTAAGCCTGTAAAACCCTTGAAATAAGGAGCTGGAAGCACAGTGCATCCAGTAGAATACTTGTCTTGCATGTACCCAGTCTGGTTTTGATCCCTGGAACCCCATCTGGTCCCTCAAGCCATACTACTTGCCCATCCTGAGCAAAGCCCGAGTAAACATTGAGCACCACTGGGTACAGCACCCAGTTCCCTCCTCCTAAAGACTCTTGAAGCACAACCACACCTATTGTTTGGTTCCTCAGCCACTTCCACTCCTTAGATTGCTTTCTCTTTGCATGACACCCATATTCGTTCATGGATTCCAAGTGCAGGATAGCTGGGAAGATCTACTCTCAACTCTACTTGATTCCATGTCACTCCAGCCCCCAGATGTTTACCCCTTGAGTCTTCGTTATAATATCATTCTTACAGAATGTCTCCTCATACTTTTAATTCTAACTGGTGTAAAGGTGAGGGGGTTACTGAGACCACATGATGACAGACTCAATGATATTGTCACTTGTCACTTGTGTTCCTGTTGTTCATAGATTTGCGTTAGCGGGTGCCAGTAACGTCTCCATTTGTTGGGAATGAGGTCCATTATTGTTACTGTTTTTGGCATACTGAATACACCACAGGTAGCTTGCCAGGCTCTGCCGTGGCTCTGGGTTCATCCCAGGGTCCCAGTCTTTTTCTATGTCAGACCATCAACCATGCAGGGCCCATGAGATAGTGCCCTGGGTATAGACAAGCCTGTTTCCGTATGCCACCTGCGGATGCAGCCGAAGCACTGAGGGGCAGTGACTCAATGACATTATCTTTATGAATTGTACTTTGAGCTAAAAGGTATATGTTTCATCCATATAAGTTGTGCAAAAAATAATGACTTAAGTGGAGGTGGGATGGTGTCTAAACCTCTATTTTTCCTCTGCTGTGCTTGGGATCAGCTGTGTCCTGATTTACTACAATTTTCTAAAAAGAATCCAGAGGGGTTCAAAGTCTTTATAGTGTAGGGGTGGTCAGATAAAGAAAAATTAATGTGGTACTTGATCTGGTGGTTAAGGATGAGTTGTATAGACGGTGAAGAAGAGAGAGATCAAAGTGGCATTATAAGAAAGGAGTAGTTTTGGCTGGTGGGTCACCGGCAACCTTGGTCCAGGATATATGTATTTATTTCCTCAGTTTCCATTAGTTTTGATTGATGATATTTATAACCCAGTCCCTGTCTGTGAACAGCCTTCTCCTCAGTGGACCAGAGCTGCCAAAGTTATTGATGCTTCATTAGAAATCAACCCATTGTCAATGGCAAATTTTGGTGATGGTACAAAGATTAGTCTCCTTGACTCAACACAGGAGCCCTCTGTGGGCCAGTCTGATTCTGGACCTCCCTGAGTGTGGGTGAAATCTCTTCTTCAGTTCACCCTTTCACTACCTTTTACATCTCTTTTATAGGTATTTCCCAAACACTTTACATTAAATTTTCAGGATGCAAATTTGATTTTCAGGATGCAAATTTGACTGCTTCACAGAAGCCTTATTAAGATAAAGGTGAAAAATGAAAAGGTGAATTCACCAGGTCTGGTTTAGGATACTTTTTTTTTCTATAAGGATAGAGAGCTTGAAAATAAGTTTGTAGGGAGATTCTTGAATACCAGATAATGGACCAGACCAACAGAAATAAATCTGTGCCCCAGTGGGGCACACAGTCATATCTCCATCTTATATGTGCTATAGCCAACACCAATAAACAATTCTTTCCTACAGAATGCTTTGCTTACTACGGAATGCTTCTGTAGGGTGGGATCCAGTCTGATTCACTGTTATGAAGCCTACACCAATTCTAGACTTACACTTTTAAGATAATTTAAAATTGTTTAGATTTAGATTTAGGTCTCACAAAATGAGATTTAGTCATTTTTAAAAAAAAAATTCAAGACTTCTCCTCCACAAATATATAAACTCTAATGCTTCCCTAGGTGCAAGTTATCATGGAGAACAAAAACTGCATCTAAGTACTGAATAAAATTTAGGAATAGAATTTTTATTTTGAGGACCACATCGTTTGAGTGTATTGAAATAAGTTTTTTAATTCATGTTAACTTAAAACTGATTTTTTCATGTTAATGGGGATAGTGTTTACACTATTTATATAAATACCATGCACTTAAACACTATTGTAACCATGCTACCTGAACTATAGTTGAAAACTACTTCAGGGGGTGGAGCCATGGTAATCAGGGTGCTTACCTAGCATGCGCCCTACCCCAGATTCTATCCCCAGCACTCCAGTGGCTCTTCCGAGAATTCGCCAGGAGTGATTCCTGAGTAAAACCTGAGCACTGCCAGGTGTGACCACCCGCCCAAAACAAAAAGAAAACAATACAAAATATTTCAACAGATAAAGCATCCAAATAATATAAATAAAATACAACTTAATATAAAGTTAGTTATGATAAATGATTACATATAAAATATCACACTATGTTTTGATCCTATATCACTCTCACGGTTCACATTACATTTGGACACTTAGGGCCAGATGTATCTATGCGATCTTCATCAATATGTGTGTGGTGTGATAAACAGGTCTGAGCTTTGCTTCTCAGGACTGTTACTGAGGTAGGAGAGCCATACTTTATCAAAGGTAAACCAAATTGTTTCATAGTTCACTCTGTCATTACGTTACCCTCTGGCTCTTAAAATAGTCACTTATCCATAATTAATTGTTTTTTATTTTTATTTATTCCTTTATTTTGCTTTTTTTGAGTCACACCCAGCAATGCTCAGGGGTTACTCCTGGTTCTGCACTCAAGAATTATTCCTGGAGGTGCTTGGGAGACCATAACGGATCCTGGAGATTGAACCCGGGTTGGCCACGTGCAAGGCCAATGCCCTACCCACTGTGCTATAGCTCTGGCCATTAATTGTGTTTTTTAACGGCAAATTGTATTCTACCAAAATCTTTATAACTAAATTCGAATTCTTCTGTCTAAAAGAGGTTTTTTGAGCCTGGTAGATTGTCATTTTTCTCTGTCAGAGAACTGCAGCTCAATGAGAAAGTGGTCAAGACTCAGCAGCTCTTTTATTCAGAATATCTGTCACGGTTTCATCTTGCTGCTTTATATTTCACTTGTGATCTGAAATATTGAAGGGATCCTTGGGAGGCCATTAAGAAAAGTCAAAGTCATTACAAAAAATAGAAATAATATTCTTCCTTTTTGAAGAAGACCCAAGAGGTGTGTGGGTTGTATGAGGTGGCTTGGTGAGAAAAAAGAAAGAGACAGACCCTCTCAGCGAGAGGAAGAGACAGAGACAGACCCTCTCAGGTAGAAGAGTAGCATTGCCTGGAGATTTCCACATAGTTCCATCATGTCAGTTGACAAATGCAGATGGAGCACCCAGTGCACCTTGATGAACTTTTCATCCTTGAATCAGAATTTCATGTATAACTTTATTTTTACTATACAGTTTTAGAGACTCCTTCATCTACTACAATAATAAAAGCCCCAGTTTTATTTATCTAGTTATATTTTTACTCATGACCAAAGTGATAAAATAATCCCATACATAGGTGCCAAAACACATTATTAGATTTTTAACTAATAGCCTTCCACTTTACTTTTTTAAACGCTCCATTTTGGTAAATATGATGATTCAGTTTAGATGTTAACAAAGAATGATGAAGGGGCAATTTTATTATAGTCTACTACCAGCTTTTAAATTTTTAAAATTTTAAAATTTTATTATACCACCATGAGATATACAGTTACATGATTGGGTCTCAGCCAAACAGTGTTCTATCACCCAATCTTCTCCTTTCCAGTATCCCCAAATTCCTTCCCCTCTTGCCTCTATGGTAGGTCTTCTTCTTTTTCCCCTCCTCCTTCTCCTCTTCCTCTTCCTCTTCTTCATCTTCCTCTTCCTCCTCCTCCTTCTTCTTTTTACTTCTTCCTCTTCATTTTCCTCCTCCTCTTCTTCCTTATTCTTCTTCTTCTTCCTCCTCTTCCTCCGCCTTCTTCTTTTTCTTCTTCCTTTTCTTCATCTTCCTCCTCCTCCTCCTTCTTCTTCCCCTCCTCTTTTATTCTCCTCCTCCTTCTCCTCCTCCTCCTCCTTCTTCTCCTTCTCCTTCTCCTCCTCCCTCCCTCCTCATCATCATCTCCTCCTCCTCTTTCTCCCTCCTCATCTCCTCCTCCTCCCATATATTCTGAATGGGTATTCTTAATTGTAGACTGAATTGCAAAGAAATTTGTCCGTAGATATCTTGAAGCAAAAATTATGGATCCCTTTAATATTGAGTGAAGACTCAACACATAGTACGTGTTGAGTTTATCTTTTTAGAATAATAGAATAATAGAATCAACTAGTAAAAACTATCAATGGTACTGATGAGAGTGGAAAGAAAAACTCAATTATATATGCTCTCTTCATAAAAATGAAGAATTTGAGGATGTTTTAGAAAAACACCAACTAACTAATCCAGAGTAGAGAAAAGTAATCTGGTGCTTAAAGACATAAATGCTTGGTATCTGAAACTCAATAAAACAGAAATATTTATTATCTAAGAACCTTAAATAGCAGAGGCAATAATTTCCAGCAACAAATAATAGAACCAAAGAGAAATTGCCCTTCTCTCTGCATTTTCCTAATAGTACAGATAGTACAATTATCAAGATACACTTGCACAAATACACCCCACAGAATTAGCCTCTGCTGAATCACGAAAAAATATATGTTTCCTGCTGAATTTGGCTTCAGATGTGTCCACTACTTCTTAATGTTTGTCATCTGAGACTGTCACCTGCCTTCTTTTAAAGGCATTAGAGCCGGCAAATTAGATTAGAAAGTAGCATAGAATCCAACTAAACTCAACAAACAGAAACAGTGACACAGGAGACTCAACTAGCAACAAACAGTTTAATATATTCTTAGGTATATATTAGGTATATATTCTTAGATATATAATTGTTTAACAACCCACTCTCCCAATCAGATGTAACAATTTTTCACACAAAATTGTTTTTCTTTTTTGTATTTATTGATTTTAATATTGGAGCCTTGTTATCCAATCAATTTCAACTCTCGTGGCTTTCTCCTTTATTAAAATAAATAAATAAATCTTCTGAAAGGTTATGGTTAATTTTGGTTTATGCATCATTTTAATGATCTGGCCACACCTAGAGGTTCTCAAATCTACATCCAGCTCAGTTCTCAGGCACTGCATTAAGTTTTGGGACTATGAGGTGTTAGGGAAACAAATCTGGCATTCCTGCCTGCTTTGTATGCACTCAAGACTCCTCAGTCATTTCTCCTACTCCACAATTTAGTTTTTAATAAAAAAAGCAAACATTTATTTACCAGAAATTTCTACCTGAATGTGTTTTGACTCTCCTTACAGGAACATGGTATGCTTAGCTAGCAACTAAGAGAAATGCAGATATTATGCTGTTGTTGATGTTTTTT
>JAJIBD010013078.1:0-38615 GCA_021461705.1 Cryptotis parvus | reverse complement strand
AGGGAAGGCTGATATCCAAATTATGGATGCATATATAAGAGTTGGCAAAAACAGCTGAGTCAGTTGAGACTGGGTTCTCAATCTGGCTGGCAGGATTGAGTTAGAGGAGAAAGAAGGGTTACCTGAGCTTGCCTAAGGTCAAAGCTTGGTAATAGTTTGAAGAAAGTCTTAAAGGGAGTTCAGATCCTCTGGACTGGTTCTGTTCCTAATACTGTCAGTCAGCCACACAGCTGAAATCTGACAGACATAATCCACAATTTTAGAGCTCTGAACCACTGATATCTAAAGACCAGGAAGATGAATCAATGATAGTCTACTGATGTGAGAATTTCCAGAGAATAATAAAAAGCAACTGCAATGACTAGAAAGGCATTGGCTGCACAGAGAGTATAGGGATTAAGACACTTGCCTTGCAAGCTGCAGACCCAGGTTCAATTCCTAGCTATACATATTGCACACTAAGCACTGTTGTGAATGATCTCTAAGCACAAAGTTGGGAGTAAGTCCTGCCCGGTATGTTTGGCTTCCAACACCTCCCCCCAAAAAAAAGGAACCCAAAACACAAATAAAAAAAGAAAAAAAGGCAAAACAAGATACTGAAATTTGAGAAATTACCAATAATTTGTCCTTTTAGCTATTTCTTCAATGCCTTTGAAGGCATTCCATGCCGCAAGGACAAAGAACCTCCGGCTCCAGGCACATCTCTTCCACTCCACTGCTTCTCCCTGCATTAACATACGCCTCAGAGACCTGGGCACTACAAAAGC
Organism: Cryptotis parvus; assembly: GCA_021461705.1. Lineage (NCBI taxonomy): Eukaryota > Metazoa > Chordata > Mammalia > Eulipotyphla > Soricidae > Cryptotis > Cryptotis parvus. The sequence goes on along the minus strand of JAJIBD010013078.1, from coordinate 37,848 downwards.
AGGATGAGAATGCTATTCGGGTCTCCCAGAGAAAAATTGAAAGAGCTATGCTGGGAATATCACGTCTCACTCAAGTGAGTGAAGGAATCCTGAGTTCTGACCTCCGTCGCTATTCCAGAATCAGGGACGCTGTCTCGTTTGCCAAGGCTTCGAAAATCAGATGGGCTGGACATGTAATGCGATTTGGAGACAACCGCTGGACTAGAGCCGTTACCGACTGGATCCCACAGGATGTCAAAAGATCACGTGGCCGCCCACCTACAAGATGGTCTGACTTCCTTGTTAAGACCCTGTAGGAATGGTTTGAGGCTCTTCATATTCCTGAATCAACCAGATGCCATTGGGCTACATTGGCACGTGATAGGGTCCAATGGAAATGTTACTGGCGCCTGCTCGAGCAAATCGATGAATAACGGGATTCAAGTGATCAAGTGAAGAATTTGTAGTTGATAAGGGACGGCCAGAGTGTATAAATCTTGTGCTATTTAACACAAGATCCAACATTTGTTCCTTGGGAATATTAAAAATATGGTCCAGTTCTGTAGCTCTCAGGTACCTCATGTGACAAAATAAAGAACTACACATATGCACATTACAATGGAATTTTTGATCTTAATTTTATATTGTCCTTTTACAGCAAGATCTTCAAAGCATATGAAAGGTTATTCAGTGGGTCAGGTGCCACAGAATTCTGGGATCTACCATCTAACCCCTCATCACTGTGACTGAAAATTGCTGAAAACTAGAGTTGGTATACTTTAGTTACTGAGCTTGCATAGAACTTTTTGTGGAAATCTAGAGATTACACACTTTTTTTTTTTGTTTGTGTCCAGGAACTTAAATAGCAACTCTTATTAGGGATCAGACTACAGACTTTAAGCTTTTAAATCAGCCTCTTTTGCCTAGGAATCATTCCCAGGTTCCCAGTGCATATTTTCAGTGTATAATATTTTAAAATTATGTCTGTTTTCTAGGAAGTCATTATCATCACTCACATTTCACCAGTTGCAATTCTTTTAACATATTCATATATGTAACTTTTATGAAATTCTTTTCTAGTCAAAATCTTAGTCATGAATACACTTACTGATTTGGTTTGAACATTTTCAGATAGAGAACTTTGTATCTGAAGGCCTTGAGGCTAAATATAATTGAGGATGTGAATCATTACTGTTGAGTAGTACTAACTTTGTGCAGAAAAGCAATATAAAGACTGATTAGAGTTAGCAGACTTCATTCACAATATAACATTCATATGTGTGTGTGTGTGTGTGTGTGTGTGTATTTTGTAAAGCAACATTGAAGAATTAGGAGCAATTTTTCTTTCTGATTTCTGACTTGTCTTGGCTCTTAACAAAAAAGCAATATTGATGAGGGTTGCTTTGTAACTTTCCCCAATTAACATTTTGTGAGATTGGTAAGATAATTGGTTCTTACCAATACTCATTTCCCATGAAGCTCTCTGCTTTCTACAGAGGTGCTGTTTATTGATAAATACTAGAGTTATAGTTTCCCTTTTGGGGAATCACATCTTAATTGAGACCTCTTAAGGATTTAAAGGTTTCAAAGCTCTAGGAAATGGAATTCTAATGGAGAAGTTGAATAATTATATCCCCCAAACCACATGTCCTACATTTTATTTTTACAGTTTCTTTATAAGTATTTTATTATAGCACCATGAAATATACAATTACAAAGATGTTCATATTTGGGTTTTGGTCATACAGTGTTCCAGCACCCATCCCTCCACCATGGGAATCTACTCTGGGAAGCCAAAAATACACAGCGGAACACCATCCTTACTTTTATGTTCATAGCAGCATTATTCACAATAGCCAAAATCTGGAAACAACCAGAGTGCCTGAGAATCGTTGACTGGATAAAGAAGCTTTGGTACATCTACACAATGGAATACTGTGCAGCTGTTAGGAAAAAATGGAGTTATGAAATTTGCCTATAAATGCATGTCCTACATTTCTTAGCTCAGTCCAAATATTACAGAGATTTTTGTTCTTTTCAATAAAAGTGACCCATTAAAAGTTCTTTCAATTGTAATTTTGTTTTATTGCTTTTGTCAGCATTGTGATATGAAAATAAGCAGATAAAATTATTCATCAGAGCAGATAAAATTATTCATCAGACTGTTCCTATGTTTTGACTTAAATATGTTTCAGATCTTTGGAACAGAGAGCTAGAAGGTATTCATGCACCTTCTAAAATGACATGCATTTGGGATTCAAACTGGGGTTGACCTTTTGGACATTTGGTGGTATACTCTTTTAAATATTTTAATTGGAAAATATTTTCCTTTACAATGAGGAAATATATTGCATTTTCAATTGAATTTTTTATTATAACACCATGCTATATACAATTAAAAAAGATGTTCATGATTAGGATTCAGTCACACATTTTTCCAGCATTTGTCCCTCCACCAGTGCCTTATTCCCACCTCCAATGTTCCCAAATAAACTCCCCCTCCCCTAGCCTGCCTCTATAGCAGGCACTATTCCTCTTCTTATCTCTTCTCTCTCTCTCTATTACCCATTGTGGCTTGCCCTAAGACATTTAAGGATTGTCATGTAAATCCCCTTGCGTACATTCAATGTTCTGTTCTAGTGTGGCATCAACAATTCCCACTATTAGTAGAGCCCTAGTATATATTTATATGCCACTAATGAATGCAGTCATTCTATATCTGTTCTATATCTTCTGAATAATGCACTCAGAATGATAATATCCGTGTGCAACCATTACATGTAAATTTTGTGAATTTGTCGTGACTTTTTGACAGCTGCATAGTATTCCATTGTGTAGATGTACCATATTTCTTTAGCCAGTCTTCTGTTCTTGGGCATTCAGGTTGTTTCCAGATCCTGGCTATTGTGAATAGTGCTGTGATGAACATTGAAGTGCAGACATTGCTTCTTCTGTGTATTTTTGGATCTCCAGGACATATTCCCAGGAGTAGTATGGCTGGGTCAAATGGGCGTTCAATGTTTAGGTTTTGGAGAAATATCCATATTGTTTTCCAAAACGCTTGGACTAGTCAGCACTCCCACAAACAGTGAATGAGAGTCCCTTTCTCCCGCATCCATGCCAGCATCTGTTGTTCTTGTTCTTTTGGATATGTGCCAGTCTATGTTGTGCGAGATGATATCTAATTGTTGTTTTGTTTTGTATCTCCCTGATGATTAGTGATAAAGAGTACTATTTCATATGCCTGTTTTGGCTATTCTAATTTTTCCTTTTTGGAAGTTTCTGTACATTTCTCCTCCCCAGTTTTTGTTGGAGTTGGCTGTTTTATTCTTGTAAAGTCATGTCAGTGCCTGATATATCCTGGAAATTAACCCCTTATTAGATGGGTATTGAGTGAATATTCTTTCCCAGATTGTGGATATCTCTGTATCTTGGTCATTTTTTTGAAGTGCAGAAGTTTTTCAGTTTTTTTTTTTTTTTTTTTTGCTTTTTCGGTCACATCCAGCGACACTCAGGGGTTTCTCCTGGCTCTGCACTCAGGAATTACTCCTGGCAGTGCTTGGGGGACCATATGGGATGCCGGGATTGAACAGGCCAGCCGCATGCAAGGCAAACGCCCTACCGCTGGGCTACCTCTCCGCCCCTTTTCAGTTTTATATAATCCCATTTGTTTATCTTTGCTTCCATTTGCTTTGTCAGTGGTGGTTCGTCTTTGAAGATGTCTTTAGATTCAATGTCATAAAGTGTTTTTTCTTATGTTTTATTCTATGTACCTTATAGATTCATGTCTGATGTTGAAATCTGAACTATTTTGATCTGACCTTTGTGCATGGTGTTAGAAGAAGGTCTAAGTTCATTTTTTCCATGTAGCTGCCAAGGTTTACCAGAAGCACCTGTTGAAAAGGACTTCTTTGCTCCATTTAATATTTTTGGCTCCTTTATCCAAGACTAAGCGATCATATATTGGAGAGTGTGTGTCAGGATATTCAGTTCTATTCTGTAGGTCTACAGGTCTGTCTCTATACTAATACCATGCACAATTTCACCACAGATAATTAAATACCTGGCAATCGTTTGTCTGATAATATAAAGGATCTGTACAAAGAAAACTACAGAACGTCCGCTTCAAGAAATAAAAGAGAACCTGAGGAAATAGAGACACATTCCCTGCTCATGGATTGGGAGAATTAACATCATCTAAATGGTAATACTCACTAGAGCTTTATGCATATTCAATGTGGTCCCTATAAGGATACCCATGAAATTCTTCAAAGAAATTGACCAAACACTCCTGAAATTTGTATGAGATAATAAAACCCCTGGAATAGCTAAAGCAATCCTTGGGAAAATGAAGATGGGAGGTATCACTTTCCCCAATTCCAAACTCTACTATAAAGCAGTCCTAATCAAAATGGCATGGTATTAGTATAGAGACCAAGATGACTGCCCTCTGATGTCCTGATGAACCTATCACATCTTCCAGAAAGGCAATGGAGAAGATTATCCATGACTTCTACTCAGATATCTTTGATATCCACGTCTACCTGCCCACATACCAAATTCCGCAGAATGGATATGTTGTTTGCAATGTTCTCCCTTCTGAAATCTGACATGCTATTTCATTGGTAAAGAAGGAACAGCACCAGGCTCAAACAAAGTCAAACCCGGACACCTGAAGAATCTGCCTTCAGTACTCATCAATACACTGACTTGGCTCTTCATACGCAACCTGTCTGAATGCTAGGTGCCCTCCCAATGGAAAACCAGCAGGACAGTTCTACTATTCAAGAAGGGAGACATTCACGACATCGGCAACTATCGCCCCATCTGCCTGTTGTCCATCATCTACAAGTTGTTCACTTGAGTCATCCTGAACAGTATTTGCATAACATTAGATGAAGGACAATCATCCAAGCAAACCGGCTTCCAAAAAAGATTCAGATTCAACACAATCGACCATATCCACATAGTATTCAAGCTCTTTGAGGTTTGTAGGGAGTTCAAGATGCCACTCTGCACTGCCAGGAGGAATTCCTGAGTGCAGAGCCAGGAGTAGCCCCTGAGCATTGCCGGGTGTGATCAAAAAAAAAAAAAAAAAAAAAAAAAAAAAGAAGAAAGAAGAAAAAAGATGCTGCTCTGTCTCATGTTCATTAATTTAAAGAAAGCCTTTGATTCTGGTGAGACCAAAGCGGTTATCTAAGCCCCTAGCCAAACAGGGCATTCAAACCCAATACATCAAGATCCTTCTTGAGCTGTATTACAGATTCACCACCAGGATCTCACCATTGTACAAGGAAGTGACCATTGATGTCAGAAGAGTGGTTCGGCAGGGTGAAACCATTTCACCAAAACTCTTCAGCACCACCTGTGAGAACATCATGCGGCAATTAGAATGGGAAGGAATGGGAGTGAAGATAGATGGTCGGCAACTACACTACCTCCGCTTCGCTGATGACATCCTTCTAATAACACCAAGCATTAGCCAAGTGGCACAAATGCTGGCTGACTTTGACTGAGAATGTGGAAAGATAGGTCTACAGCTGAATCTTAACAAAACTATGTTCATGAAAATGTACTAGTTCTAGAGGCCCCATTCACTCTCAATGGAACAAACATCTCTGAATGCAGCAGTTATGTGTACCTAGGTCAAGAAGTCAACATGATGAACGACCTAAAACCTGAACTGTGCAGGAGGAAGAGAGTGGTGTGGAGTGCTTTCAAAATCATCAAAGAAATAGTTAAAAAAGACAAAGATGGGTCTGGCTCCAGGTCAAACTCTTCAACTCCACCATTCTCCATGCATTAACATATGCCTCAGAGACCTGGGCCCTACGAAAGCAGGATGAGAATGCTATTTGGGTCTCCCAAAGAGGAATCAAAAGAGCTATGCTTGAAATATCACGCCTCACTCAAGTGAGAGAAGGAATCTGGAGTCCCGACCTTCATTGTAGTTCCAGAGTCAGGGACGCTGTCTCGTTTGCCAAGGCATTGAAAATCAGATGGGATGGACATATAGTCCAATTTGGAGACAACTGCTGGACTAGAACCATTACCGACTGGATCTCACGGGACATCAAAAGACGCATGGCCGCCCATGTACAAGACGGTCAGACTTCTTCCTCAAGACCCTGAATGAACGGTTTGAGGTTCTTCGTATTCCTGAAGCAAGCAGATGCCATTGAGCTACACTGGCACGTGATAGGGTCAAATGGATTACTGGCACCGGCTTGAACAAATCGATGAATAACAGGATGTCAAGTGATCAAGTGATGTTCACTGAAACCTTATAACACTATACACCAAGTAATTTGCAAGGATGCGATTGCATCTGTGGAGTTTTGAATTTTCTGCTGTGAGACCTAAGATTGGGATAAGATCACACATTGGATATATGGGGTGGCAGGTGATTGGACAGCAGTGACATGGGGAGGGAAGCAGCAGGCTTCTTCCAGGCAGTTCGGTGCGTTCAGGGATTTTGGCCCCATTTGTGATGTTCCTGGGCTTTGGGCTGGGTGTCAAAATGTATTGTATTTTTAAGTTTTTTTTCAGTGATGAAATACCTATAGTAAAAGTTTCTGACAAAATTTTCTTCATGTTGGAACCCCATAATTAACAACTGATTGAAAGTAAAAGAGAATCAGTGCTAAGTTTAGCTGAAGCCTACCTTCTAAATTACTCACAGGAGTAATTACCCTAAGTGTGCAAGTTGTACTATTATCAACGTCATTAGGGTGAATTGGTTGTAAAACACTAGCTTGTGTCCAAGCTAACTAACTAATTTTTCCAGAGTGCTACAGACTGTGATTCCAGAGTCATTGCAGAATATGTAATTAATGTCAAATGACCAAATGATTCAATTGTTAACAGTTGTGGATTTCAGACAATGGATAATTAAGATAATATTAATGAGCTAATTAAGATGTCAGCAACAAAAATATTTTGGTATTTTAAAGGTAGTTAACGCAGTCACAGACCTGAGTACATTTAGATTCTTAATGGAAAAATACTGATCTCTAATGGCTAATATCTCTTCTTACTATGTAAAAATCATCCTTAGAGAAAAAGCCTAATACTTAGCAGAAGTTACCGGAAACAAGCATAGGAACAGAAAGGGCTCATTACATTACATTTCTTAATTTAAAAACTTGGCATCTTCCTGTTTTGTATTTTAAACATGATTCATTCTTCATTTGCTGAGTATATAATCCTCAAGTGAAACCATGCAAATTCTCAAATGTTTATGAATTTTCAAATGTATGAATTAACTCTCAACAACACACCATTGTCTAGTTATTTTATTTTTTATTTTTTGCAAATGCAGTTAATCTTTCAATTTTTGGATTTCATTGGTACCTATTCTCTGAGAAAAGGATAGAGAAAATGGATAGAGGTTAAAAAAAAGCAAAGAATTGATGAAGGCCAAAATTAAAAAAAAATGAAGATAAGTTAAATAACACTTTAGATAAATTGCATGTATAGACATATATAATATGAGTTAATTAAGTGGAATAATTATATTAATAATATTATAACAGGGTACTCAAGCTATAGAACAGTGGCTAGGGCACTTGTCTTTTTTTTTTTTGCTTTTTTTTGGGTCACACCCGGCAATGCTCAGGGGTTTCTCCTGGCTCTGCATTCAGGAATTACTCCTGGCGGTGCTTGGGGACCATATGGGTTGCCGGGGATCTAACTCGGGCTGGCACAGGCTGGCGCATGCAAGGCAAACGCCCTACCTGCTGGACTATCGCTCGGTAGGGCACTTGTCTTGCATGCAGCCAACCTGGGTTTGATTCCTGGCTTCCCTTATGGTCCCCTGAGCACCACCAGAATAATTCTTGAGTACCTAGCCAGGAGTAACCCCTGAGTGTTACCGGTGTGACCCAAAAAAGCAAAACAAAATATTATAACACTACATAATATTATAATATAATAATTCATAATAGTATATATTATGCAAAATCATTATCCATACATGCAAAAATATTATTAAACATATTTATTGGTAATATCGAACTTTAAGAGCGGCATGGACTGCCTTCAAAAACATCGAAGCAATAGCCAAAGAACAAAGAACCTCCGGTTCCGGGCACATCTCTTTGACTCCACCATTCTCCCTGCATTACCATACACCTCAGAGACCTGGGACCTATGAAAGCAGGATGAGAACGCTATTTGGATCTCCCAAAGAGGAATCGAAAGAGCCATGCTTGGAATATCATGCCTCACACAAGTGAGAGAAGGAATCTGGAGTTTCTACCTCCGTAGCTATTCTAAAATCAATATGCTGTCTCATCTGCCAGGGCATCAAAAATCAGATGGGCTGGTCATATAATGAGATCTGGAGATGACCGTTGGACTAGAGCCGTTACCAATTGGATCCCACGAGACATCAAAAGATCACATGGCCACCCACCTACTGTCAGGGAGCTCCGCGGGGTCCCCAACAGTGCTGGGAAGCGAGTTCATTTCTACCTCCGAAGCCAGCGAGGAATGGATGAAAGCTCAGGAATCCGATGCAGTTTTAAAAGGACTTTACTATTACAGGTTCCAATATACAATCCAAGAGCAGGGAAAGCCTCCAGACTCTGCGTTCCCAGCTAGGCCCCCGCCAGGTGCAGGCCAAGATGGTTGCCACCATGTGTTGAGACCCAACAGAGAATGAAGAGGACAGAGAAGCAAAACACCAAGGTAAACAGAAAAGGCAAAAAAAGGGGAGGGGGAAGAGAGCTTCTTTCTTCTTGCAGCTTATCTTATAGCCAGAAATCCACCCAAACTCCCCAGCCCAGATAGCCCAGCCCATCCCTAGATAGCCCAGCCCATTTCATAGGGATAATATCTAGGGCTGGGCTATCTAGGATGATATCTAGGGCTGGGCTATCTAGGGATGAAAATTCAAAGCCTCCCAGCAGAGCTGGGAGGAGCTGCAAGCCAAATGTAAACATCTCCTGGCAGGGTCAAATGCCCTCAGGTAATTTCTCCCAGCACCTCACCCAATGTCTTTTTATATGCTAATATTTTGAGCAAGATCTGCCAGGAAAAATCTCCACATGGTAGAGAAAGGGGCTATTAGAGGAGGACTGCAACAACCTACAAGATGGTCAGACTTCCTTATCAAGACCCTGAATGAAAAAAGATAAAGAACCTGTCATTTAGGCAGGCTATGGAGGGGAGGGAATTGGGGACATTGGTGGTGGGAAATGGGCACTGGTGGAGGGTGGGGTGCTGGAACACTATGTGACTGAAACCTCTAAACATGAGCAATACTGTAATTGTATATCTCATGGTGGTATAATAAAATGTTTAATGAAAAAAAGACAAAGGGAAAAAAAAGACCCTGAACGAACAGTTCAAGGCTCTTAATATTCCCCAAACAACCAGATGCCATTGGGCTCCACTGGCCGTGAAAGGGTCAAATGGAAACATTACTGGTGCCTGCTCGAGCAAATCAATGAATAATGGGATGTCAAGTGATCAAGTGATCTAACTTATTTGGTTTTTCAAGAAAATATTTTTATTGATCCCTCAAATCCATTTTTTCCTAAAAAAAAACACATATTACTAAACCAAGAGTTTGAAAAGATTGATTTGAAAAGATACTTGTTTCACAATCAGAAGCCATGTAGCTCCCTGAAGAATCCCAAGGATATTTTCAGCGGGTCATAGGTGAAACTTGCAAGAGTCAGTGAGGAACATGAGGAGTCTTTCACAGCTAGACTGGAAGTGTGTTGTTGATCACATTTCTTCAGTGCTTTGGGTCCTTGCAATGTATTTCAAGAAGCAGAATAGCTGGGTCATGTGGAAGTTCAATTCCTAGTTTTTTTGAAAAATATTTATATTGTTTTACTAACATTCTGGACCAGTCAATCTTCTCACTAGTAGTAAATGAGGGCACGTTTTCCTCACCTCCACACCAACGCTGGTAATGGCTGCTCTTTATGATGTGTGCTAGTCTCTGTGGTACTAATATGAGCATTCTAATGTTTCTTGGCTTTATCACTGGTATGTCAGAGTGGAACATAGATAATATTTTCATTATGGAAGTTGGGATATGAGAAAATTTATCAATGTTTCTTTAATGCTGATTATTCTTTTCTGTTTGTTTTTGAGTCAGATGTGACTGTGTTTAGGGCCTTGCCTTGGGTCTGAGCTCAGGAGTCACTCCTGACATGGATTGGGGAACCACACGAGAGGTTCAGCAGCATGCAAGGCAAATACCTTATCTGTTTTATTGTTTCTCCTGCATCAATGCCAGATATTCTCTTTTTAAAAAACTTCATTATATCACAGTGGGGTATACAATTAAAGCTGTTCATGGTTGGGATTCAGTCATACAGTGTTCCAGCACCCATCCCTCCATCCTCCAGCTGTGCATCCTTCCCAATACCAATGTCACCAGACTCCCTCCCTCCCCTCGCCTGCCTTAATGGCAGATAATTTTCTTCTTACTCATTCTCTTTGTTTTCCCTCTTCCTCTCTCTCTTCCTCTCTCTCTCCTCTCATGCATTGTGGCTTGCAATACATACATTTAAGGGTTATCAAGTATACCCTTTACCTACGTTCAATGTTCAGTTATAGTCTGGTATTCCTATTTCTAACATTTATTGGCATACTGGTTCCTTTCCCATCTTACCTAAGCTCTGTCCCCCACAAACTTGTGGTATATTCCAATTATTGGCAAGTCTTCCTGGTTCCTGTTATGTCTAATGTCAGATATTCTCAAACAAAGCTCAATTCTGGAATAAAATAGTCTTTATTTAGCTTGGGTAAAATCAGATTTAAAGAACTTTGACTAGAAAAAATCTAAGAAATACATGATGGGTTATGAGATGGGAGACAGAAAGATAAACACAGAAGCTATAGCCTGATATGGAGAACAAGCTGTACTTGAGAGGGACACTCACACAGAGTTTAGTTAGAGAAATTAGTTATTTTTATTTAATTGACTAATGTAATTTAATAAAGCAAAATGAGATTTCCTTTATTATCTATAAACATCTCAATACATAAAGATTGAACTATATTTTCTAGAGAGTAATGAAAACTTTTGAGGAGGGCAGTAGCAGATGAAATAAAGAAATAAGATAACAATTCAAGTAAATTGGTAAAACATAAGGAAAAATTAAGAGGAACAGATAAAATAGTAACAGTTGTTATTAGGGTCTAGATGTCTAAAGATGGGAATGAATAAGAAAATGATAAAAATGAATCATAAGAAGTGTTAAGCTATAGAAAAAATTAAAAAAAATATAAAGAGAACTCAGGAGCACGCTTTTAAAATTTTTTATTATACCACCGTGAGATATATAGTTACAAAATGTTCATATTTGCGTTTCAGTCATAAAGTGTTCCAGCACCCATTTCCCACCACCAATATGCCCTGATTTTCCCCTCCCCCAGACTGCCTCTATGGAGGGCAATTTTCTCTCTACTCTCTCTCTCATTCTCTCTCTCTTTCTTTATCTTTCTGCCTTCTGTTACACATTGGGGCTTGCAATACATACATTTAGAGGTTATCATGTATATCCTTTTGCCTACTTTCAATGATCAGTATTAGTACACTGTTCCTTTCTCTGTTTTACCTAACCTCCTGACTCCCACACGTTTGCAGTAGGTTCCACCCACTCACAAAACCTCCTGATCCATGTTTTGTCTGACCTTGGATATTGGTATCATGCTATATTTTTATATCCCACAAATAAATGCAGTCAAATGCTCTACCACTGAGCTATACCCCTATGTAAGGCTATACAGAGATGCAGATACACCCGGCAGAGCAGGTACCAGCTTTCTCTGTTGCACGCAGCCGTGCAATTTACCTCCAAATTACCATGAACTACAAGAGTATGCTACCTGCATGGCAGAGCCTGGCAAGCTACCCGTGTTGTATTTGATATGCCAAATACCAGTAACAATTATAGACCTCATTCCGGAATGGATTGAGGCTCTTTATGTTCCTGGAGCAAGTAGATGCCCTTGGGCTCCACTAGCATGATGCAGGACATATGGGGCTCGCTCGAGCAAATCGATGATGAACGGAAAGACAGTGATACAGTGAAATAAATGCAGTCGTTCTATATTTGTCCTTTTCCCTCTGGCTAATTACACTAAGCATGATCCTCTCCATATCCATCCATTTATAGGCAAATTTCATAACTTTTTTCCCTAACATCCGCATAGTATTCCATTGTGTAGATATGCCACAGTTTCTTTATCCAGACATCAGTCCTCAGGCAGTCTGGTTGTTTCCAGATTCTGGTTATTGTAAATAGTGCTCCTATGAATATAAAAGTGCATATGATGTTTCTTCTGTATGTTTTTGGATTCCCAGGGTATATACCCAGGGGTGGTATGGCTGGGTCAAATGAGAGTTCAATTTCTAGTCTTTGGAGTAATGTCCATATTGTTTTCCAAAAAGGCTGTACCAGTCGACATTCCCACCAACAATGGATGAGAGTTCATTTCTCCCTGCATCCACTTCAGCACTTGTTCTTGCTCTTTTGGATATGTGCCAATCTCTGTGGTATGAGATGATATATCATTGTTGTTTTGATTTGCATCTCTCTGATGATTATTGATGGTTAGCATTTTTCATCTGCCTTTTGGCCATTCAAATTTCTTCCTTGTTGAAGTTTCTGTTCATTTCTTCTCCCCATTTTTTGATGGGGTTGGCTATTTTATTCCTGTAAAGTTTTACCAGTGCCTGATATATTCTGGATATAACCCCTTATCAGATTGCTATTGGGTGAATATTTTTTTTCATTCAGTAGACTGTCTTTGTATCTCGGTCACTGTTTTTTTGAGATGAAGAAGCTTTTTAATTTCATGCAGTCCTATATGTTTATCTTTGCTTCCAATTTCACCGGCACTCTTTATCATGACACAGCATAACAGAGGACTAAAGTATTATCCATAAATGTGAATCTTTGAGGACTGAGTATGACGTTATTGATATCTAATCCCACAAAGGAAAAATTTAATAAATTGGGGTATGAGATGTAAATAGCTTGAATTAGGCTGTTTAGCATTGGAGGAAAATAACGGAAGCAGTGAGAATATCCTGAAATATGTAAGGCTATATAGAGAAGACTGAGTGTATTCATTGTTTTTACTTTATTTATACACTGTGATTTACAAACTACAAAGTTTTTTACAATACAATTGTTAGAAAGATTCATTGTTCTGGTGAAGGGATGGGTGCTGTATGGCTGAAACACAAACATGAAAATCTTTGGAATTGTATATCACATGGTGGTATAATAAAAAATTTAATTTTTAAAAAAAAATCACACCAATCCCACAAACAGTGTACCCACCCACCAGCAAAGACCCTTTCACCCCCCCACATCCCCATGCCTGTTCCCTTAGTTGGCATTAATTATATTGACAATTGCAGCCCATATAAAAGAATGGTTTTGATGAAGTCATGATTTTTTTCTGGGTTGTTATGTGAAAGTCTGGCTGATTGCTGTCTTGTATTCACCTTCTGAGCTTCAAGATGTAGTGGGTTTGTAGTAGTCAACTTCAGACCCAGTGGTGACTGCACCTATGGACAACCCTTATTTCAAATTTTCCCTAACCTCTGTTTCAACTTGTCCTATGAATAATCTATTCTATATTGAAAATATATTGTCTATAATCTATAATAATGTCTCTATATATCTATAATAATCTGTTCTATAGTGAATATATATTTTCCTCCAAATAATCTATTCTATATTTTTTGTTGAATTAAAATATGGTCGATTAATGTATTCTTAGATTAATGTCAATGGAAACTATTAAATCTCCATTTTGCCATTTGAGCCCACTGTACAGGAAATTATCAATATGTTCCAACAGACCAACGCATTGTGCCCACACCCTTGTGATTGTATGCCCTATACTTAATACTATGAAATGTGATGGGATACCTGTACATCAGTAGACCAGGCTTAGAGATATTGCCTTGCCTTCCATGCCTTGGGAGAGTCGGCAGGAGCTCTTCCATGTGTCTGCATCCCTGGATAATGGCCAACAGCGCCAGCAGCAATTCTGTGCTAGTCTATCTGGCCTTCTGGAGGGGACTGAGGTGGAGGAATGGGCCCCAGCTCTAGCTCCACAGAAGTCTAGTGAATTTAGTCACCGGGACTGCATACCTGAGCTTGAAATCAGCTTCTCTTTTGGGTGGGGCTCTGACGTGCTATAGAGTCCAGACCTTGAAAATGACTGCGATTGTGGTGCATAGGATTTTCCTGACTCCTGAGGCTCAATCAGGGTGGCAGATGAGGTCCATAACTTGCCCTCCTCCCCCCCGCCCCGCTCCAGGATTCCTCTTGGACAGCGGAGCATGGAGAGAGCAGGCAGCAGCTCTTCTGTGCATCTGCCTAGGTGGATTCTTAAGACTTATCCTGGAACTAGAAATAGGTTATAATATAAACAGAATTTATTATAAAGAAGAAATTCAATATAAGATAAAAATTTTGGTGCTTTATTAAAAACGATAAATACAATTTTCTATTTGATGCTAACTTCTGTTTATTCATTCAGCAGATTTAAAGTTTAACAAAAAATTTATTATTTGAATTAATTTTTGTATATAACCTGCAGTGGATAGAGAAAAGTCCTGGAAAAATCAACACTTCCCATAGAAGGAAGAATGATGTGGAAAATATCAAAGTAAATGGGGAAGAAAGAACAAGAAAGATATGATGGCACAGAACTTTTAAGTACTGAAAACAAGGCATGAAACATTAAGTGAATAGATACTGACTTTCTCCAACTGGGGAGAAAACTATATTTTTTCCTTTCTAAATAAATAAAACATTTTCCCAGTAATGCAAAGATGACTCACAATGTGCATTTTATTCACCTTGTAATTTTCCTATATACTTTAAAAATAACAGACTTGAGCTGATACTTGCCATGTTTTGTATGTAATTATAGGATAGCTATAGAAGTTCCAGTATAGTGTATTAAAGAAAGCCACTTATTTAATTATGACATAACAAAATACAAAGCTTATTATAGTGACTAAAAAAAGACTAAAAATTATATTTCCAATTTATCCAAGACATTCACATATCTTGATATGAGTGAATACTTTGGCCAGGATTAGGAAACATCTTTTCCTGTCACTAAAAAGGACAAACTGTAATCCATCTGTCATGTATAACTTGACAATCTGCAATGCTGAAGCAGTAGGAGGGAACGGCATGGCTTCCAAAATTTCCCCCTGAAGGGGAGGCTTTCAGCAGCTCCCAATTACTCTCGGGCTGAATGTCTCACTTGAGACATCTGCTCAGCAGTTGGCTGTGAAAACCTGGCATACAGGACACCAGAGGTGTGCCTCACAATTATGTGTTGGCCGTTAAGTGCTCAATTGTTAGATTAGGAGCCAATCACTAAGTTTCAGGTGTGCAGCTTGGCAACCTTTGGTAGTATTCCGGTATGTATCCCTTGCCCTAACTTTTGTGCATAGAAACTTCTCAGATAATCTTTCTAAAGTTCAAGGTGAACACATTCACTGTGAAGTGAGTCTGTATTCTCTAATGAGCCAAAGATCTTAACACATTTCTACTGATAATAGAAGAATGAAAATCATATAATGTCATAGCCCCATGCTTCCTGCTGATAAAGGTTGCTTTCTCAGGGCCCACTTCAGCTCATTGCACTTACTAAAACTACTACAAAATTTTTTTCCTGGCACTGGTTCAGAATACATAAAGCTGTTCTCTACAACGCCTTATTTCAGCTTCCCAGGTAGAAATGATTTTAAGGGGAAAGGAAGAAAATAAGAACTTCCAATTCCCAGATTCAGGTTTATTTTCTCAAATCTTGAGAAAACTGGAAGAGATTCAAGACTTTGTGAAGGCAAACAGGGAAAGGTAACAGTAATAGTGGGACTCATGGGGGGGGGGCAGGTGGGAGGGAGGGAGATACTGAATGAGAACTTTCTTTGTGTGTAGCAATGGGATTTTTTAGAACTAGTAGAGCCCACAAATATCTTTCCCAAACAGCCACCAGACATAATGAGAGAGAGGACGAGGGAAAAATGACAGCTAAGTCCCAAATAGAATCCTAGATTGGGTTCTGGTTAGAAAAAGAGAACAAGTGGAAAACTAGTGAAAATTAAATACATTCTGTATTTTAGTTAAAACCATTTTACCAATGTCTATTCGATTTGGATAATTTCTTTGTGCTTATGCAATTTATTAACTATGAGAGAGGCTTGTCAAGGAATATATGGGAAATTTATTACCTTTGTAACTTTTCTGTTAGCTGAAAATTATTTCAAAATTAAAAGTTAAAGAGTTAGCTTAGCAAAGAAAATTATAACCACTAAGAAGTTTGCCAGCATAAAACCAAATCAATGTGCTAAGAGCCCTTATTTTCAACTAGTTTGCAATTACAGAATTATTATGGAATTATAGAATTTTAACTATTATGGATGAGATTTTCATGTTGATTTAGAGTGTTTTCATATTATGAATAAAAAGGATCCATGAAGTCATTTTCCCAAGCATCGACCCATAAATTAAAGGCAGAACTTGGAAATAGATTGGGTTTTGTGTGCTTTCCCAGCGTCATAGGCACAATTTAAGTAGCATGTTACTTCTCTGCAGTCGAGAACAGTGAAACGCAATCAAATGTGCTCAAAGCTCTGTACTAGGCCCTGGCAAGACACATCTTGCCTCTAAGAACTCATAACTGTATATTATATCTGTAGTCAAAATGATCCTAGTACTGTTCTTTCATAGAAACTTAGCTCCCAACAAAGCCAAACAGATGAACCTTTTAAATGGCAGATTTTTTCCCTGTGCTATTCACAAGTGTCTGATGATTTTCCCTCTAGTCAGAGTATACGTACTTAGTTTTGGGGGCCTCCTGTGCAGCGCCCAGGGGGTGTTGGTGATTTTTGCCCACTAGACATTTTTAGACAAGAGCCTGAGGAGGCGGTGTTACTAAGGGCCTGCAGTGTCAGACTTTCTTCTCTTATTTTGGGTCACACCCAGCAATGCTTGCGTTGTTCCTGGCTCTGCACTCAGGAATTACTCCTTGCAGTGTTTGGGGGACTGTATGGATGCCAGGGATCAAACCAAGGTTGACTGTGCGCCAAGGCAAGTGCCCTACCCACTGTGCTATCACACTGGCCCCTTTTATTTGTTTGTTTATTTTTTTTTTGTGTGTGCAGTGCCAGAAATACTGGTGGGGGCCTTGGGGACCATGCGATGTCTGGAATTGAACGTAGATTCATGCTCCTTAACCACTATACTAACTGCTGGCCCTGCTACAGTGTTTAGTGACTTAACATTCCTGCTGGTGGTATATTACACCTTTTTCTTTCAATTTTCTCATTGTTAATTAGTTCCTTACTTTCTGATCCTGGGGACATTGCTGACCCAGGATGTACTCTCTGTACTCATAATTTCAACTGTGAATTCCTTTTGTAAAGGGATACCTTTTTTAAGTACTAATTTATATCTTAAGGGTCCCACATACTTTTTAATTGTTCAGTTCTGTTATAGTATGAAAGTATCTATAGATACATACCACAGTGTGTTTGTGTTTAGTACATTGTTCATGACTCACAGACATGGGGCAGAGCTGCTACCTGCTCTCCCTGTGCCCAGCTGCTCACGAGGCACCAGGGGAGGGATGGAGGGTTCTAGCCCTGGCTGGCCACCCCAGCAGAGCCTCACAAGAGCCAGATGATCCCTCCTTCCCCACTCCATGAGGGTCGCCATTTTCCACATCTGAACTTCTCTCTCATCAGAACTCCACCCCTGCAGAAGAGACTATTACAACCCGGCTCGCGCCCACTTGCGGCTGCATGGTTGGTTCATCAATAAATGCTGGAGATCAGAGGAGACTACAAGAGTATGCCACCTGCACAGCAGAACCTGGCAAGCTACCAGTGTCTTATTTGATATGCCAAATACCAGTAACAATTATAGACCTCATTCCCATGACCTGATGGAATGGTTTGAGGCTTTTTATGTTTCTGGAGCAAGCAGATGCCCTTGGGCTCTACTAACATGCGGCAGGACATATGCAGATGTTACTGGTGCCTGCTCAAGCAAATCGATGATGAATGGGAAGACAATGATAGAGACAGTGATACTATCAAAGAAATATACCAACCAATAATACCAATAACAATATATAACAATATGTAAATTAAGAACACATATACATATATATGTATGTATATATATGTTTTATGTATATATGATATTTTGGGCAAGATCTAATCTACAACATCCCATCTTTTTACCCCCTGCCCCAGAGAGTATTATTCTAAGGAAACTTGGAGGAGATTGCTCATGTCAGAGACTGTTCTAAGAGAACAATGCAAGTAAAGGGAACTTTTTAAAAAAAAAAAATAGAACCGGAGGAGTGGGTGGAAATGAAAGGTCCACACAGTGAAATGAGTGAGTTTCCTGTGTTTCTATGTTTTTAATTGTGGAAAATGTGGAAGAGATGAATTAAAGCTGCCTCATCAGGCACATTGATTTTAGGAATTTGTATTCCTAAAACAAGCATTCCTGAGCGAACAGGTCCTGACAGCAGAATTGCAGAGTACTTGTTGCCAAATGCATAAACAAGTATATTTTCCAACTTTTGTCAACATCAAACGATCATAATTTCCACTTTTTTCTTTTAATCAAGTCAAATGTTATTATAAGACCTTACTAGACAAACTCCAGCTCACCATCAAGCCTTTAGTTTCTTCAGGCTCATCTTATATACATCCCAGGCCAGTCATTTTATATGCAGTATGAGCTACTTGACAATCCTGGATTTTTCATTTGGAGATGTTGTTTTCTGAAGAATTTGAGAATGATCCCCAGATTAGTATTAGCTTCTGTAGTGATACATCGCTTCTTTTTTTCCCAACAGCAAATGTCAGTTGTACTATGCTCCATGGAAAATCATATGCTCTGGAGGGCAGAGACTGGGACTTCAACTGTTTTGTAGCCCACACAGCCTTTGGCAAAGGGTTTTCTCAGCAGTACGTGTTTAATAAATCTTAGCTCACTGACTCATTGACTAAATGATTAAATGAATACATAAGAGAATTTGTTCAATGAGCTAAATAAATAATCCTTATAAATCGTTGAGAACAATGTCTGGCATTTCTTTCCCATAAGACAGACATCATGACATAATATTATCCTTTAAATGAAAATAACACATACTCATTCTAGTCAAAAGGAGAAATGTAACAAGTTTTTTGATCAATTCAAGCTTCACTTTAACTTTAGCAAAAAATATTGAAATATATTTCTAGAAATATACAAATGTTCCCTGCAATGTTCTAGACATTTAGTATGAATAAATAAATAAAGCAAACGACTGCCGGTCTTAGGTCTCATGTTGGCATTCTTGTCTCACTTCCTGCCCTTCCTCCCTACCCCTTGGGCCTTTGTTAATACTGTCACTACTTCCTTTTTACAAGTACAATCACAAATTCCAACCCACATTTTAGTGTTTATAACACAACCAAGTCCTGTTCTTGTAAGTTTTCGTGGCTGTCCTGTTCTTGGCCATCCTGTTCTTTGCCTTGGCCTTGGAAAAATATTTCAAGAGAATAGATGAAGGTAAGCAGTCAAATACAAGTTGAAAAAATCAACTTCCTTATAGTCAGAGGACCTAGCCCCAAGATCTTCTTTTTGAGCTCTAAGCAAACATGGAGGGGAAAGGTGCCTGTATAGAGGCTGGCTGATGGCAGCAGGGAAATTGAGGAGGCTGGTGGGGAGAACTGGACACTGGTGAGAGAACTGTCATTGGAACATTTTATGCTTGAAGATCATGATTAACTTTGTAAAGTTGCAATTTCAGTGGTTCATTTAAAACACACACGTGTGTGCGTGCGCAGCTCATTTTCATACCTGAAATATGTCACCTATGTTCTGCTGTCTGCCTATTGCTCTTCCCTTTATCCTGAAAATTCATCCCTTGCATAAGCTTTCCCCTAGCTCCCTCACTTTGTTCAGGTCTCTGATGCAATGTAATGTTTAATGTTATTCAGCACTTACTACCCTTCCTCACCCGCCCCTGCCCCTCGCCCTGTCCCCATATAAAAGCTTTCTATGAGCAGATTTCTTTATCAGAGTGCTGAATTCCCATAGCCTGACATAGTAGGAACTTGATAAACATTTTATAATATAGATTGATAAATGCAATATTACTTTTTAAAAAATTCACTAGGCATATTTAGTTGCTAAATAATCTAAGTGAAGTCATTTGTTGAACTTGCTTGATAATGCTAGAACGTACTTTAGGAAATACAGATGAAAGTTATTTATGCTATTTCCCAATTGAACTCCAGGAGATTTTATTTTAGTTTAGTTATTTTTTGCTTTTTGGGTAACACCCAGCGATGCTCAGAGGTTACTCCTGGCTTTTTACTCAGGAATTACTCCTGAGGTGCTTGGGGACCATATGGGATGCTGGGGATTGAACCTGGGTTGGCTGAGTGCAAGGCAAACACTCTACCTGCTGACTATCGCTGCAGCCCCAAACTATGGCTCCAGCCCCCTGAACTCCAGAAGATTTTATCAGAGGTTACACATGGCATTTGTAAAATTATTTAGTTAATTTATTGGGCATTTTCCCCACTGTCCCAATTAACTCTGAATTCTTTAGAGTTCATACACCATATCATTCTTTACCATCATGCTGCAAAATACACAATAAGTACTTCATTAATACACAATAAGTACTTGTTGATTGATAAATATTTCTATTAGGATGAAAACATTGATTAAACAGTGGTTCAAATGGATGGAAAATATATCAACATTATAAACATTGAACCTAAAAATGGAAACTATCACTGAATTAGTATTAATAGGAAATTCCTATGACCTGAACAAATGGTTGGAGGCAAATGGTTTGAGGCTCTTCACGTTCCTGGAGCAAGCAGATGCCCTTGGGCTACCCTAGCATGCGACAGGACATATGGAGATATTTTTAGTGCCAGCTTGAGCAAATCGATGAACAACGGGAAGACAAGTGACAAGTGACAAGGAAACTTCAGAAAGGATAAAATTATCTTTGTTTGCAGCCAAATATATACTCTTTAACATCAATTTTAACTATTGATATATTTTCTTTGAAATTTAATTTTGTTAATTTAGTAGTAGGAATAGAGAATATACTCTTAAAACCTGTTTAAATGGGAAACAATTATTAAATATCTTTCATAGATTTTCTTTGGAAACAGGTTGTTTTATTTATTTTTCTCTTTTCCATTTTTTTTATTTTACCACCATGAGATATATAAAGATGTTCATGTTTGGGTTTCAGTCATACAGTGTTTCAGCACCCATCCCTCCACCAGTGCCCATTTCCCTCCACCAATGTCCCGATTCCCTCCCCCAGCCTGCCTTTATGGCAGGCGCCTCCTCTCTCTTTGTATCTGTCTTCTCTCTGTCTCTCTCTGTCTCTCTTCCTTCTCTTACACATTGTCTCTTGCAATGCATACATTTAGCGGTTATCATTTATATTCATTTGCCTACATTCAATGCTCAGTTCTAGGCTGGTATTATCATTTCCAACAATTATTAGTACACTGTTCCTTTCTCTGTCTTACCTAACCTCTGACTCCCACACACTTGCAGTAGATTCCACCCAAGAATCCTGATCCATGTTTTGCCTGTCCTTGGATATTGGTATCATACTGTTTTTTTATATTCCGCAAATAAATGCAGTCATTCTATATCTGTCCTTTTCCCTCTGGCTAATTTCACTCAGAATGATCCTCTCCATGTCTATCCATCTATAGGCAAATTTTATAACTTCATTTTTCCTAAAAGCTGCCTAGTATTCCATTGTGTAGATGTACTGAAATTTCTTTATCCAGTCCTCTGTTCTTGGGCACTCTGGTTGTTTCTAGTCTGGCTGTTGTGAACAGTACTGCTATGAACATACAAATGTAGATGGTGTTTCCACTGTGTGTTTTTGGCCTCCCAGGGTATAATCCCAGGAGTGGGATGACTGGGTCAAATGAGAGCTCAATTTCTAATTTTTGCAGGAATGTCCATATTGTTATCCAAAAAGGCTGGACCAATCAACATTCCCACCAACAATGGATGAGAATCCTTTCTTCCCACATCCACACCAGCACTTGTTATTCTTGCTCTTTTGGACATGTGTCAGTCTCTGTGGTGTAAGATATCTCATTGTTGTTTTGATTTGCATATCCCTGATGATTAATGATGATGAGCATTTTTATCATATGCCTTTTGGCCATTCGAATTTCTTCCTTGTCGAAGTTTCTGTTCATTTTTTCTCCCCATTTTTTGATGGGGTTGGCAAAACAGTTTATTTTTAATATGACTATTGGACAAAGTATATAGACTTGTTTTCTGGAAAACATATATGAACCAAAGTTCCACAATAAAATCTTCTGTTTAAAAAAATGAATGTAACATCAACATTATTTTTAAAAATCCATGCTTTTAAATTTGAAGCTACTGAGATTGCCTTATTTTTATAAATAAAAGGTAGATGAGATATGAATGAGAATCTCTCTCTCTCTTTCTTCAAAAAAGTACACATGAGAATGACCCAGCTATAAGCATTTAGTAAGCCAACACAGGACTTTAAAGAGAATTCTGGTCTTCTCTTCTTAGGTTAGTGACTCAACTAATTGCCCAAGAGACTCACAAAGTACAATATTTTTATGACAGAAATTTTTATACTTTTGCAGTGGTCACTAAAGAGAAACTTGTTCTTGGAAACACCGACTCATGGAGCTATATTTAAAAGACATAAACTGCTGCTGATTACTGTTTTTAATTCTCATTTTAAAGTTCAAATAAACTAAAATGCTTTCCTTAGCGAATGTAAAAATATCTTTCCACATCGGTGATCATCAATATAACTCTAAAACAGTTTTTAAATATAATTATTTTAAATACTAAAATTGGCAATGGTGTTACTGTCACAAATGTATGCTAACACCAACTGAAAAGTGTTTTCAAGAGATAAAGGCATAAATAGCTATGTATTAAAAATATAATATAATTTTCTGTTATTATTTAGGTATATACTTGTGAAAGTTATTAGGTAAGAGAGAGCTTAGCTATTAATAATCCAAGAAAAGTAAATTATAGAGTATAGGCATTTGCATAGCTTTTATCTTCCATGCATCATTTTATTTTTGTTTTCATATGCTACCAAAATATTAATTAATGAACCAGTTTTAGAAAACTTTTAATAACAACTCTGTATCTAAGTACTATATAAAAAAAGAGACGTGTAAAAAGTTTTTTAAAACGTACTTCATATTGTAAAGCAACAGACAACCCAGAATTCTACTCTGTTTCAAATAATAGAATGTTATTGAATCCAGAATTGCCCTGATCAAGCTCTGGGTTTGTGAGGTGAAATACTGGTGAAATAATTTGTTTCACACTGTTTACCTTATTCAATCTTTAGGAAAATTTAGTGATTTCTTTGTTTACTCTTTTATGAAGACCGGAACCATTTTAAAAACTAAATTATAATCACTGAATAATTAATGACAGTTACACTATTAACTGTTGTTTTAAAAAGTCAAATATATAGATATAAGATAGAACGTCATTGAATCCAGTACTGCCATGATCAAGCTCTGGGTTTGTGAGGTGACAGCATGGATGTGTGCAGTATGCCATGACGAGGCCCAGGGTATGCTTGCTCACAAATACAGGTTTGGGACCACACCAAAGCCCTTGGGCAAGAAGATTAAGGTTGAAGCATACATTCGAAATCTAAACATGGGAGGGGGTAACAGTGGGGGGTAGGGTGAGATTCAGCCTGAGACCCCTTTGACTTTCATCAGCTTTTCACAGGAAGGGTATGGATGGGTAGGTTTCAATGACCACAGGGGTGGGGTTACTGAAAGACAGGACTGTGGGAAGTCACTGAATACATTAGCCCCTGGAGCAGGAATTAGAATGTGCTAGTGGTGGAGTGTGGGGGCAGGCAGTCCATGCAGACACCTGAAGCACAGTCTCCGCTCTTCTCCCATCTACCCTGCTTCTGGACTCTACTATTATCAGAATCTGAGATGCAGACTTCTCTTCTCTGGCACTTGATCCTTCTTTCTTCTCCACCACTATCTTCTTCTCCAAAGTCTTTATAATACTGGTGAAATGATTTGTTTCACAGTATTTACCTCATTCAACTTTTAGGAAAATTCAGTGAAATCTTTATTTTCTCATTTATGAAGAATAAAAACATTTTGAATACTAAATTATAATCACTGAGTAATTAATGCCAGTTATACTGTTAACTGTATATATATTTGTAACAAATATATACAAATTAAATATGCACTACAATCCTACTGCTCAGAAAAGGCCAGTACTATCATTCATGTGGCAATAGATATTCATATGCTACATTGGGTTCATATCTTATTTATTTATTTATTTGTTTGTTTGTTTGTTTCTTTATTCCTTACATTTTCTCCTAAAAGCATATTTTAGGCATTTATTTTCTCCTTTCAATTATTAGAGGTTGTATTTTATGAACTCAGTTTCTTCTTTAAAAAAAAATCTTTCCCTCCAGTCATACATCCCTTAAACTATCAAAGTAGATGAACACTGATCACTGATTATTCCTTCTACCACTCTAGCACTGTTTTCACTGATCAAATGTGACCTAAAATTAATTTCTTAAAAATGTATTCTGAGGTAGAAAATATCTTTACACAATTCATTTATTCTATCATATGTGTGAGGCTAGCTATTCGTGGCTTCTGTATGATCTGTGAGGAAAGGAGCACACAGGAAAATGAACTAGATTATCACCACAAAAAATGCCTTCTGAGAATGGCAAAGATAACTTAGGAAATTCAAATTGCTGATCGGAGTATGCTTTATGCATTCCAATCCAAAGGCCTGCTTTGATTGTCTCTATGGATCTGCTTCATCTGGATTGTATCTCAGATAGCTTTCCCCCTTGATTTGGATAAATTTAATTGGAGACTTATCAATCCAGGGCTGTTTCTCAGTGCTGTCAGGAACACTTGGCTCTGGCATGCAAAATGTCATTTGGAAAGAAAGTCTTCTTTTAACAATCCTGTTGACTTTCCAACTTCTCCATTACCACAGTCATCAGAGTCTAATTTACTCTTCAGGGGCCCTAATCATTCTATAGTCTGAGCTGGACAGAAAGAAAATAATTTGTTCACTTAACAGAAAGAAAGACTATACTCCCAAAACAAAACGAGTCAGACAGCAAATTTAGAATTAGCAGGCTCTGCTGATGGACCCTTTTCCCTACTTTTCATCAGTCTGGCGGCAGTGGATTCTGGACAGAGATAAATGAGAGGTCAAGCTACCCTTCATTTTTCCAGAGGATTATTTCACCCACAGATAAGGCACAAAGAAGGAAGTAATAGTCAAAACCGGCCTGTATGAAAACAAAAAAGGACAACAAACAAAAGCTCATTCTCCTGCTACTGCCCCTCTCTGGCTGAGGAGTACGCCCACCCGCATGCACAGTTTGTTATTTTTTTTTCCAGTGAAGAGAAAAAAACAAAGCAAAGCCAGTACCCTGGTAAAGATAATTGTGCCTCACAAAATAGATGCTTGTGCTGTTTTTCCTAACTTGATAGCAAACATGAAAAAATGAGAAGAAAATGCATTTTGCCCTCATTTTGTTCCATAATTTAGAAAGCCCAGGACCAAGACATTAATACATGTTGCAAATCTATTGATTTATTGATTTTTAATGAACAGGATGGTGATAAGTCTGAGTCTCTCATTATGAGGGCAGTTTCTCTCCATTTGGAAAGACAGCAAGTTCTCTAAGCACTATCATCATTCATATGGTCTTTTAAGAGAAAGATAAGGTCTAATTGTAGCAAGTATAAAGCCAGCATATACTTGAGTTTGTTACTGGTTGTTTTCACTGTTGATGCAATTTGATTTGTAGCTATATCCTTTTTGAGTCAAACGTTCTTCTATGTAGCATAAGTTTTCAAGAGCATCGAAGAAATAACAAAAAAGGACAAAGAACCTACAGCTCTGGGCACATCTCTTCAACTCCACCATTCTCCCTGTATTAACATAGGCCTCAGAGACCTGGGCCCTAGGAAAGCAGGATGAGAACTCTATTCAGATCACCCAAAGAGGAATCGGAAGAGCTATGCTTGGAATATCACTCCTTACTCAAGTGAAAGAAGGAATCTGAGCTCCAACCTCTGTCACTGTTTCAAAGTCAGGGACTCTGTCTCATTTGCCAAGGCATCGAAAATCAGATGGGCTGGACATGTAATGCGATTTGGAGACAACCACTGGACTAGAGCCGCTACCGACTGGATCCCACAGAACGTCAAAAGATCATGTGGCCACCCACCTACAAGATAGTTAGACTTCTTTGTCAAGATCCTGAATGAACAGTTTGAGGCTCTTCATATTCCTGAAGCAACCAGGATGCCATTGGGCTACACTGGCACGTGATAGGGTCCAATGGAAATGTTACTGGCTCCCAGTAGAGGACATCGATGAACAACGGGATGTCAAGTAATCAAGCGATCAAGCATAAGGTTAAATTCTTTTGATTTTTTTTTAAGGACAAACATGACCTTATTATAAAAAAGGATTTTGAAAAGTCATAATCGGGGTGTTTTGGGAGGGATGGGTTGCCACATTCAGTAGTGCTCAGGGCCATAAGTGGTGTGGGAATGAACCTGATTGACCGCTTGTAGGACAAATCATTTCCCTGCTCTACTATCTCTTTAGCCCCAACTTCTTATTCTTATATTCCCAATTGCTTTAAACATGGTTTAAAGTAACAAAGTATCTCAGAGTCATTTCTTATTGGTTTGTGGACCACACTGGGCAGTCCTCAGGGCTTTCTCCTGCCTCTTTACTCAGGCATCACTCATGGCAATGCTTTGTAGATCATGTGAGGTACCAGGGAAAGAACTGGGTCATCCACATGCAAGTCAAGCACCCTATCCACTGTATTATCTTTCTGGCTTCTCAGAATAATTTTTATGAATTTATCTAAACACTGTGATTTGCAAAGTTGTCCGAAGTACAGTTGTTTCAAGTATTCAATATTCCAGCTAGTGCTGGAGTGGATGCAGGGAGAAAGGGACTCTCATTCATTGTTGGCAGGAATGCCAACTGGTCCAGCCTGTTTGAAAACAATATGGAAAGTCCTCAAAAAAACCAAGAAACTGAGCTCCCAATTTACCCTGACAGTTGAGCACTATGTAAGTGGCAGCAGCATAGATTCAGATCCAATACTAATGATAACAAAGACCAAACTACTGAGCACTTGCATTTTGTTTCAAGACCATGGTTCTCACTGCAACTATAGCCTTCCCCTTCCCAGAGGGGTCTCACTCAACCTTTTATTATTGTTGTTGTTATTATTATTGTTGTTATTATTATCATCATTATTATTGGCTTTTTGGGTCACGCCTAGGTTACTCCTGGCTCTAAATCATGAATTATTCCTGGTGATGCTCAGGGTACTATATGGAATGAATGATGGGAATAGAATGGGTCAGCAGCATGCAAGGCAAGCGCACTACCCACTGTGCTATCGCTTCAGCCCCACCTTTGTACATAAGCTGGTTGATAGACATGAGCGGGTTGGGGGAGACTTATTGATTTAAAGGGAACTGCCCAGGGCCTGCCTGAAATTCTTTTTTTTCTTTTTGGGTCACACACTCCTGGCTGTTCTTAGGATGACCATATGGGATGCCGGAGATCGAACCCAGATCTGCTGCCTGCAAGGCAAAACCCTACCACTGTTCTATTGCTCCTGCCCCCCTGCCTGAAATTCTGACACAGAGAAAGCCACCTAGGATCAGAGCATCTGGCAGGAGGTATGGGATTCCAAAGTTCATGAATGTCAAATATACAGGGTTCCTGAAAATTAGCATATCGCTGAGTATGAGATTACCAGAAACCCAGCTCTTCCTATAGTGAAAAATAAGAAAAAATGATACAAAGTACTTGGATTTTGACTCCACCAGTATTAATTCAGATGACTGTGGGACAAATCTAAAACTGCTGTAAGTGGAAAGGGGTGCAGGATAGCAGCAGGAAAACTAGGAAATACCCATAGTCAGGGAACAAGGGAAAACGGTCAAATAAATACACACAGGACACTAATCAGCCTTGGTTCTTGGTTTTGGGTTAGCCCACTCCTGTGACACACTATTTTTCCTTTCATTTTTTAATACAAATTCTGTCACTCTATCCTGCCTTGAATCTCTTGAATAATTTATTCTTGGAAGACAACTTCTGAGTACAAAGACATTGCCACTTTTCCCTAACAGTTGAACTCCTGGTAACAGGAAGATTTAATATTCCTTAAAATATTTTCCCCATTGTTAATAATATCTATCATGGGCTGAATCAATAGTAAAGAGGGTAGGGCATTTGCCTTGCATGCTATAGATGGGGGTTTGATCGCTGGCATCCCATATGGTCCCCTGAGCACCAGCAGGAGTAATTTCTGAGTGCAGAGCCAGGAGTAGTGCCTGAGCATTGTGAAGGCGTTATCCAAAAAGCAAACAAAAACAAAAACAAAACCAACCCCTAAAAACAAAAATAGTATCTTTCAGACCTTCACACTCTTTTCTTCCTCTTCTTATTTCATTTTTTCCCTTACAACAGAGCTATGACTCATGGCAGAAAGAAATGTTGCCCCTCTGTTTAAGGCTTGTCACATGTAGGCCCCTCATCACCCACTCCTCCAGCAGATGACCATTCAAAATTAGATAGGTCCCAAGTTTTTCTCCAAAAGCCTGGACCAGTCGGCATTCCCATCAGCAAAGAAGGAGAGACCCTTTCCCCCACTTCTGTGGCAGCACTGGATGTCCTGTTCTTTTTAGATATGTGCCAGTCACTGTGCCTTGAGACAGTATCTCATTGTTGGTTTGATTTGCATCTACTTGATGATTAGTGATGTAGAGCACTTTTTTTTTTTTTTTTTTTAAGTTGTTGTTGTTGTTGTTTTTGTTTTTTTTTTTTTTTAAATTTTTTATTTTTACAATTACAAAGATATACAATTACAAAGTTCATATTTGGGTTTTGGTCATACAGTGTTCCAGCACCCATCCCTCCACCAGTGTCCATCTCCCACCACCAACGTCCCTGGTTCCCCCCCCCTCCCCCCAGCCCTCCTCCATGGCAGGTTCTTTATTTCTTTCCCTTTCTCTCTCTTTCACTTTTCCTTCCTACAGAACATACATTAAAGGGTTGTCATGTGTATCTTTTTTGCCTCTATTTAATTAGAGCACTTTTTCATGTTTGCACTTTTGATCATTTGTGTTTCTTCTTTGAAGAACTTCTGTTCCTCTCTCTCTTCTCATTTTTAATTTTTTTATTTATTTAATTTTTGGGTTTTTTGCTTTCTTGTGTCACACCTGGCAATACTCAGGGGTTTCTCCTGGCTCTGCACTCAGGAATTACTCCTGGCAGTGCTTGGGGGACCGTATGGGATGCCGGAGGATCGAACCCGGCTGACACAGGCCGGCTGCATGCAAGGCAAACACCCTACCCCTGGGCTATCGCTCCAACCCTCTTCTCATTTTTTAAAATGGGGTTGGATACTTTTTGTATATTCCATCCACTGCCTAATATGTGTTTGGTTATATATGTCTGACATTAATCCCTTACAGGCAGGTGTTAACTAAATAATTTTTTTCCATTCCTTGGGTTGTTTTTGTGTCCTCGTCATTGTTTCCTTTTAAGCTGCAGAAGCTTCTTGGTTTAATGTAGTCCCTCTTATTTATCTTTGCTTCCACTTGTGTGGTCAGTGATGTTTTATCCTTGAAGATGCCTTTAGCATCAATGTTATGGAGAGTTCTGCCTATGTTTTCCTATTCCTCGAAAATCTAGAAATTATGCTTTCATGCAACCCAGTAATACTGCTCCAGAGAATATGCACTAGTGGCCCTAAAACACAATGCAGAAAAGCCACCTGCATCCTTATGTTCATTTCAGTGCTATTCAAAATTGCTAGCATATGAAAACAACCCAAGAGCCTGAGAACACATGAGTAGATATAGAAACTGTGGTATATCCATGCAATGGAATACTATGCAGCTGTTACAAAAAATGGAATCATGAAATTTGCTTATGCATGGATGAACATGGAAAGTATCATATTGAGTGAAATGAGTCAGAGGAAGAGATGCAGAAATAGAATGATCATACTCCTTTGTGGAATATAAAAAATAGTATGAGAATAATACCCAAAGATAGTATAAATGAGGCCCAGAAAGATCAGTCCATGTTACAAAGCTTGCCTGCCACAAGCTGGATGTGGGGGTGGGAGGGGCAAGGGAATTGTAGTTAGGACAGAGAAGGGGTAAACATGACAATGATATTGGTAAATGATCACTCTGGAGAAGAATTGGGTGCTCAAAGGAGGTAAACCGATGTACATGATAACCTTTCAGTAACAACATTGCAAACCACAGTGCCTGAAAGGAGAGAGAGTGTGTGAGAGAGAGAAAATGGCCTTTCAGTGGGACCCTAATATATATCCTATGTGATATTCTGGGGTTTGTTTGCCCACCTCTCCATTAGCCACACTATGGCAGAAGCCAATAAGAGAATTGATTTATAATTCAGGAAATATAGCAGCAATGGTGTTTGCCTCGGTAGTATAATGGTACAAAATATCTGCACTCACCACCACCAAAGTGTCCATTACCATCTACCACTGTCCTTCTGTTTCCTATGCTTCTGTCTTCATTACCTTTGCTCCCACTCTTTGTTAATCAATTTTGTAGCTTGGTGCACTGAATTTCATTTATACAGTTTCAGATGGGACCATAGACTCCTGGAATAATCTGTTCTCTTTAGGCACTAGGTTGGTGGAGACACTGTTTTGCAGGTGCCAGATTTTGGGAATGCAATTTTACCAATACAATTAAAATACAGTGACTTGCAAATCTAATTAAATAATAAAATATGTCTTGATGTTCTATCATTTCCTGAAACTAAGCTTTAACTGGTGTTAGGGGACAACTTTAGGTATGAGGTCAAGTCCATTTGAAAGTAGTGTATTAATTTCATAGTTCTTAGCATAGAATAATAATGAGAAATGGGTCATTTTCTGACATTAATTGAGTTGTCTGGCATAATATGGGATTGCACAACCTCAAAATAAGGACAAAAGTATTAGACAAAAAGTGTTAATAACTTACCCATATAGTCTTTTTAATCTATTCACTAGTTTTTCTATCTCACTGTCATTATTTCAGTATCATAAGTATATGCCTAAATTAATGAGCAAAGTTTTCTGTGTGTGGTGCTGGGGAATTAAACACAGGGCTGTACACACGAAAGGCAAGTGTTCTACTTGAGATATATCACGTGACCCTAAATTTTTTTATTTACTTCATTTGGACTTTTTTCTTTCCTTGCTAAGTTCAAGTTCACAGCAGAGCCAAAATGTGTCTCTTCAAAGAAAGATTATGGCAATGTTAATACTTTCATCAAAATGGTTTTATGTTTCCTTATTTTCTGCTAAAATGAACAATCAATACCGAATTTTCCATTAATAGCTGCTAATTTTTTTTCTCCAAGTACTTTTGTTAGATTTTATTTATCACTACCATCTATGACATATATGCTCTATGTACAGGAGCGCTTTGGACGTTTCATGTGCATGAAAGAGAATCTATTGGAGTTAATAGTTTTGTCAAAACTCTGACTCCTCTTTCAAGGCCCAGCTCTGATGTTACCTCCTTTTTTGCATCATCCGAAAGGAAGAGCACGTCTGTTTATTTCAGCAAATGCTACATACATTAATTATACATATAACTGTTTTAGGTATTTAGATAGCTTAAATCACCAAGTAAATATTTAAGCTCTTATAAATGGAATCCTATTTATCTTTGTCACTTACCATACAACTTTATATTCAGTAATACCTCAACAAATGTTCGATGAATGAAAAAATTAAAAAAAATATTTCAAGTGTTTAAACCTTTATCTATAGAATTGGTTTTGTATTTAAATGCACAATGTACTTTGTTCAGTATTAATTATTGCTTCACTCCAAGTAGCAAGTTCCTTGTCATAGATTAACTGTCCATGAATCTGTCTCTAACATAGCAAATATTAATGAGTAATGACCTTATACCAGTGAGAATGATCTATAACCAAAAGATTAGAACCAAGAGCTGGGGGATTTAAGGAGGAAAATAAATTATTGTTCATTGTGGAGTTTAAACAGATTAGTTTCTATAGAAAATATCATATGGGAAAAACTTAAACTAAAACTAGCATATTACCAAAAAATCTACTATAAGTCATCTATTTATAGTACACTAATTTGAAGATGAGAAATAGGCCAGAGAGATTGTACAATCGGTAATTTTTTTTGTTTGTTTGTTTTGTTTTTCTTGCACTGATGGATTGTATAAGTGATTGATTACTGTACTGTATATCTTAAAGAATCATGCTTAGAAAATGGTGGAAAAACTTTTTTGGATTCCGTTTGTGGGACCTGATCAGTAGTAAGGAATCCTGAAGTATATGCGGAAGCTTGAAAAACATTAGTGTATTTTAGTTTATGGTATATGCTTGTTAATGGCTGTGGCTAGTTAGAGAATAGCACAGACTTGCATTAAAAAGTAGTGATTTCTTTGTGTTCTTAAAACAACTTGTAGAAAATTTGCTTGTCTTTTTGATGGAAATACAAACCAAGATAGTTGTTTTCTTTTCATTACAAATAGCATGAGACTTACATATGGTGCAGTAGCTCTACTTTTGATGGGAAAAATATACAGCCTTTCTGTATATTTGGGTGACCTTTCATTATGTTTGGGTGACAATTCTGCTTCAGTCTGAAGGTGTGAAAGTGGGTTACCCAGCAGCAAATAGCATAGAGAACCTCACCCCTGCCCCAGGTAGTTTGGGGCTCCCTGGTTCTCCCCTAACACCAACTAGTGTGGGGAGGCCTTCATGGCAATTGGATTACAGCAGTTTTTAGACTTTTACAAGAAGAAAACAGCCAACCCCATCAAAAATGGGGAGAAGAAATGATCAGAAACTTCGACAAGGAAGAAATTCGAATGGCAAAAAAAAAACATAAGAAAAAATGCTCCTTATTATTAGTCATAAGAGAGATGCAAATCCAAATAACAATGAGATATCATCTCACACCACACCTGGCACATATCCAAAAGAGAAAAACAACAAGTGCTGGGTGGATGTGGGGGAAAAGGGGACACTCATCCATTGTTGGTGGGAATGACAACTGGTACAGCCTTTTTGGAAAACTATATGTACATTCCTACAAAGACTAGAAATTGAACTCCCATTTGACCCAGCTATACCACTCCTGATAATATACCCTGGGAAGCCAAAAACACACAGCAGAAACACCATCCCTACTTTTATGTTCATAGCAGCATTATTCACAATAGCCATAGTTTGGAAACAACCAGAGTGCCCGAGAATTGATGACTGGATAAAGAAACTTTGGTATATCTACACAATGGAATACTATGCAGCTGTTAGGAAAAATGAAGTTATAAAATTTGTCCTATAAATGGATGGATATGGGGAGGATCATGTTGAGTGAAATTAGCCAGGAGAGAGCAGATATAGAATGACTGCATTTAACACACATATATATCAAACTGCCTCACTCGAGTGAGAGAAGGAATCTGGAGTTCTGACCTCCATCGCTATTCCAGAATCAGGGACGCTGTCTCGTTTGCCAAGACATCGAAAATCAGATGGGCTGGACATGTAATGTGATTTGGAGATAACCGCTGGACTAAAGCCATTACCGACTGGATCCACGGAATGTCAAAAGATCACGTGGCCGCCCACCTACAAGATGGTCAGACTTCCTTGTCAAGACCCTGAAGGAACAGTTTGAGGCTCTTCATATTCCCTGAATCAACCAGATGCCATTGGGCTACATTGGCACGTGATAGGGTCCATTGGAAATGTTACAAGTGATCAAGTGATCAAGTGATACACATATATGTATCACTTGATCACTTGACATTCCGTTATTCATCGATTTGCTCAAGTGGGCACCAGTAACATTTCCATTTGACCCTATCACGTGCAAGTGTAGCCCAATGGCATTTGGTTGCTTCAGGAATAGTAAGAGCCTCAAACTGTTCGTTCAGGGTCTTGACAAAGATGTCTGACCATCTTGTAGGTGGGCAGCCATATGATCTTTTGACATCCCGGGGGAACCAGTATGTAACGGCTCTAGTCCAGCGGTATGATACCAATATCCAAGGTCAGGCGAAAGGTGGATCAGGAGGTCTTGTCAAAGGTGGAAATTACCACAAACGTGTGGGAGCAGAGGTTAGGTAAGACAGAGAAGGGAACAGCGTGCCAATAATTGTCTAAAGTGCTATTACCACATAGAACTTAGCATTAAATACAGGCAAAAAACATGCACTATAATAAACTCATATATATATATATATATATATATGTGTGTGTGTGTGTGTGTGTGTGTGTGTGTGTATCTATTACAATCCACAATATGTAAAAGATGGAAGAGAGAAAGAGTAAGAAAGAAAAGAGATAAAGAGCCTGCCATAGAGTCAGGCTAGGGGATGGGGAGGGAATCGGAGACATTGGTGGTGGGAAATGGGCACTGGTGGAGGGATGAATGCTGGGAACACTGTGTGACCGAAACCCAAACATAAACATTTTTGTAATTGTTTATCTCATTGTGGTATAATAAAATATATTCAAAATTAACTCATTGATTGGTCATTGTAAATCTAGCTTGAGTCTGAATGTAAAGAAATCTGCAACATGTTAAGAATAGATTTTTTTTTAAGAATAGACTTTTATTTTTATTATTATTATTTTGCTTTTGGGTCACACCCAGCAATACTATGATTGTTCCTTGTCTGCACTCAGAAATTACTCCTGGCAGTGCTTTGGGGGACTATATGGAATGCTGGGGAATCGAACTTGGGTCAGCCATATGCAAGGCAAACGCCCTAACAGGACTATTGCTCTGGCCCCAAGAATAAATTTTTATTTTTTTTATTATTTTTAATTAGTATTGTATTATACCACTGTGAGAGATACAATTACAGAGATGTTCATGTTTGGGTTTTGGTCATACAGTGTTCCAGCACCCATCCCTCCGCCAGTGTCCATTACCACCACCAATGTCCCCACTTCCCTCCCCCTTCCCCCCACCTGCCTCTATGGCAGGTTCTTTATCTCTTTTCTCTCTTTTTCTTTATCTCTCTCTTTCTCTCTCTCCCTCTCTCTCACTCTCCCCCTCTCTCTTCCTTTTCTTACACATTGTGGATTACAATACATACATTTAGAGCTTATCATGTGTATCTTTTTGCCTATATTCAATGTTCAGTTCTCAGCTGGTGTTATTATTTTTGACAATTATTAGCAGTGTTCTCTTCTCTGTCTTACTTAACCTCTGACTCCCACACGTTTGTGGTATACCAGGTTTTGAGATATTGTGTGGGCGCTTTGCACCTGTGCACCATGGGGATTGGACTGTGTCCAGGTGAGTACAGAAATTGAGGATGACTGTGGTTGTGTTGCACGAGGTTTTCCAGCTTCTGAGAGTCTGGGGGGGGGGCACAGGCCAGGAGCAAAATGTGCCCCCCATTTCAAGACTCCCTGTCAGCCTAGCACAAGGGCGGACAGGCAGAGTCTCCACCCTGCACCCGTGTACCTCCTGTGGTTAAGGTTCTTAGTTTGTACTCAGCCAATCAGGATTTGAAGTGAAAAAGAAAAAAAAAACGAATAGAAAAGTCATATTAATTCTTTTTGTTTACTGTTTGTTATCACCTAGAAACAACCCAGCTGTTTGACTAGAGGTGAATGGATAAGGAGTATGTGTTATTATACAAAATTATTATACAGAATGGAGTAAGAAAAGGAAATTTTGCCTTTTTTGACAACATGAATGGAATTAGTTTACTTAGTCATGCTAAGTAAAATTGTCAGAAAGCAAAAAAATGCCAAATATCTCACTTGTGTACAAAGTAGAGAAGCAAACAAAGAAACAGACAAAATCAAATAGTAACACACTTGTGGACTCAGACCACAGATTTGTAGTTACTGAAGGAGAGAAAGAAGGAAGGAAAAAAGGTGAAGGAGGTCCAATGGTCTATGGTAGATAGATTTGGTATATTGATGATGGTTGTAGTATTTTAGCATATACTTTGAAGAGGAACTGAAACATTATCCCTTAAATATATGGCCCTATGAATGAATGTACTCTGAAGAATCAAGAATAAATAAACATACCAAAGTTTCTAAGTTTGTTAAGCAGAGATCTGTCCACTTATAGGGCACATTACCAAAAATGATCATTATAATAATATAATCGGTATTCTCACTTTTATTTATTTTAGATTTTGGGTCACACCTGGCTATGCTCAGGGCTTCCTCCTGCATCTGTGCCCAGGTTGCACTCCTGGCAGGGCTTTGGGGAACCATACGTGGTGCAGGGGATGGTACAAGCATCCTGCTCACTATACTATTGCTCCAGCCCCACAGCATTCTTATTTCAAAAGGGCTTAATGTATAGTTGGCATTTGAATAAGTGCTTTAAATAAAATTCTTATTTAGTTCCCCAAACTTTGGTAATTAGTTAAAACTGTTCTTCCATTTATAGAATAATGTAATCTAGGCTCATAATGTCCTTAAAATGGACCCTTGAAGAATCTTAGAAAGTTATGTATGTATGATATTTAGTTTACTGAGTTATTTACTTTAATTTTTGAAAAAGCAGGAGGTCTTTATATGCCAACAAGCAAGTGATGACACCCAATATACAGTTTCCAGGGGAAATAGCTTCTGTTTTCACATTCTATAGATTGGTTTAATTGATTTTCTTTTTTTCATTCCAATGAGAGCAATTAGAGAAAGGTAAAGACGTTCACCAAAGTGGGAGGAAAGAGCATCTTGGGAAGAAGGCTGAGATTTGGGGTTTAACTAAACTCATATGGATTAGATTGGTCAGTAACTATACAGTTATTTCAATTAGTGGTAATTAGTAATCTTAATCAGAAATGCTTCAGTTAAATTTTTGACTCTTCTAAGCACTAAAGAGATATAAATATTCACCAATTTCACTTGGTTTTATTACTCTACTTGTCCAACACTTTGACAACAATACAGTATCTTTAACACGTATAGAGTAAGAAAAAAAGGGGATAAAATGGACATTGGCTCAAATTACCTTAATTGAAACTTGTTAGACTTCTATTCCCAGAAGGGTAAAATGTGCCCAGAAATAAGGTTGTTATGTTTAGAAAATGAAGTAATTGCTCTAGACCACTAGCCAATTATTTAGTGACTGTTTTAGTGTGTTAAGCTCTTACTTTACTCCTGGGATCCAGTTTTGGTCATGAAGAGACTTCATTCAGTACAGAAATATAGTCATTAGTAAAATAGAAATGGAATTCCACAGAATTGCAATGAAAAGTGGAAATTTAACTTTGAAACCTATATTATCGCATTGAGTAATAAGGAATTTTTTATTCATGGTTAGAGAATATTCAATTAACCTTTTAAGATTATATATGCACTGTAGGTGGCAGAGCAAAACTTCACAGAGAATGCATCTGATCTTAAATATATATTATTTATAAACTTTTATGAATACCAGACTTTTCCTTTTGATGTAAACATCCATATGCTTCCCCTTTATGCAGTTCTGAAACATTGTTTAAACATGCTTATGCCTCATTTCATTAAAAATACATTTTTTAAATTTTTTTAAAAATGCAAAGTGAATAAGAATATATAAAGTTAGAAAAATGTTTTAATAAAACTATGCGTGATAAATTTTTGAAATGTTCAAATAAATCAGAAAGTCTTTAAAATACCTAAGACATGAGTATAGAAACAATATGTCATCAATAGGACTGTGCAG